>APFE031679877.1:16263-51490 GCA_000404065.3 Pinus taeda | reverse complement strand
ACAGAGATCCAGAGGCTGGAATCTTGTATCCTGTAGAGAAGTGTTGTTGGTTTTCTGGTGAAACTTCATAGTGTTGGGTGATCTAAGCTTTACTTGAGGTGAAGAAGGGCTTTCTTGCTGGAGGATGATGCTGGGTTAGAACATATGGTTGTAATCCTCCTACTTTTCTTGATATTAATAAAGCTATTCAAGTTTTCCTCCATATTCTTGTATGTTTGATTGTGTATGCATTTATATGGTTAACACATATCTGGTCTTGTGTTATTTATGAATATAGATCTCTATTCTTCAATAGTAGTATGCTGCTTTGATTCCATAGGTGCTCTTTGAAGTTGGGCAGACGAAGAAGAAGCGGTGAAGATCTATCAAGAAGGGGAGGAATCAATTAAGGAACCAAGTGCAAGACTAAGGTTGGTGTCCTTTGTTCCACTATTATCTATTTTCATAAAGGAAAACGAAAGTAGACTTTACTTGTTTGTTTCTAAGATAGCTACCAGTCTTAGTGGGAATAGCAGCTCCGAGTGGACATTATTCCCGGTAACAAATATGTGAAAATGTATGTGGATATATGGAACATTGTATGTTAGTTGTTTTGAACACTTGTTCTCCCACCCAACGCTTCTTCTTCACGTGCATTAATAAGCCAAAACCACTAATTAATTGATTACCATGTTCAATTAATAATTAGCGTTTTTGGCTTATTAAAGATTAGGACATGGAAAGCTTAAGTGTGAGTTATTAACTATCCCCACTATTGTATTTATGTGGGGTTTTATTTGAGCTTCATGAATACTAAGTGTGATTTCACATTTGTGAATTAAGTACTTACTATCCAATATTAAATGAAGTGTGTGTGAGGAAGAAGTGTTGTGTATGAGAACATGTGTGTGGATGTTATAGCACCATTTACCACTTTTGGTAGATTTAATGCTCTGGTTATGGCTTAGGGAAACCCTTCCTTTCCATACTTGCTCCAAATTCTAAAAAACAGTGTTCTACTTCCCATACGTTACTTTGCCCTGTGTTAAAAGCATGTACATGTGGGTCAGTATATACCCAACCCGCGTATATGTGTTAAAACACTAAAAAATAAATAATCTCCTTAAATTTGAGTGGAGTTTACAGGTTTTACCTGTTACTCACCTACTATAGCTCGTGGCCCAACTGTTTCCCAACTAAAAGAACTAAAATGGAGAAGTATAAATAAACCTCCATGGGAAGGCCTAATGGGAGAAGAGATGAGATATTGATATTATAGTTGAATAATCCCTGATCAAGAATGAAGAAATCCATGTGCCTCTTGCACTCCTAAGTTATAGGAAAACTTTGTTTCCTCTTTTGAGATGTCCTTCATCCCTCTTATGACATCCTTGTGTGTATCGATGGAGAAATATTGTTGAGGTCAGGACAAGACGAATCTGGAGGACGGTTCCACTTGGAGCTGGAGGAAGACTCAAGTTGTAGTTTTCCACCTTTCATTTAGCTTACATCAATAAAGAAATTATGTTTTATTCCTGATATTTATCGTGTTTATGCATAGATCCATGTTGTGATTTGCTTATAAATCTTATATTAATGCTCAATTACTCATTTTCTTATATGATCTAACACATATATCATGAACATGCTTTCTGTTACTGTTGTTGTATATGCTTTACTTAGATAAGTTACAGGTTCTAATGGCATCAGAAGGAGTAGAGGGTTTGGACGTTGCATGATCGACCCTGAACATAGGACCTCCGGGTAATACCACCTCTTCCCACTTCAGTAGTTTAAGCATTTAGATTGTTTATCTGCACATTTATTTATGTTGTATGCCCTCCGATATTTTGGGGTTTTCAACCCAAGACCCTAGGGTGTTTCCACCCACAACAGAATTGCCAACTCCATTGGGGAAAACATTCTTGTTTTTCCTAGTTTGGGTTGTTTGTTCTTGATTGGGGATTGTTTTCTTGATTTCTTGTTTTTACAGTGTCATTGACTTATTAGCTTCCCAAGCATCAAGTCTAATCTTCTGGATCAAGCCTTGATTTCTTGTTTTTCTTGATTGAGCTTTTTATATGTGTTTTTCTTAGGATACAATCATGTATATGCGCTAGTTTCCTCAAATAGACTTGTAGATACATGAGTTTCTTATGTTTGAAACACATGTGCATGCCTCCATGTCTTTACATAGTTTTGAATTGTTTTTTCAAAATATTTTTCCCAGTTAGGTTTGTTGCCTGGTGATTTCTACTATTTTCCAGTCATCCATTATCTGTAGAACTCTCTTCTCTTGCAAGTTTTTGATTTCGAATCTCCTTCTCAGTCAAAAACCTAGTTGGCCTAGGATTGATTTTTGAGTAAGGTTTTTGTTTTTGTCTTGGTTTGAAGGCTTCTGTCTGAAGTTCTTGGATGTTATGGCTTTCTAGAACAAGAAATTTGTTTTAGTTTCATGTATAACCCAAATTTCAAATAGCTTTTCTTTGCTTTCCCTTTTTGGTGACATTTTTGTTTTTTGTGATTTTTTAGTGTCTCTTTGGAAATCTTGAGAGTCTTTCTTGACATTTTTTCAGTTTGCTGAAGCATTTTACTACTATTCAGATCAGTTTGTACAATTTTGTATTCCTTCTCGTTTCAAGTTTCATTTTATTAATGAGTTTTAAAACTTGCAAAGTTTAAGGACTCTTTGTGCTTGTTTCTTGATCTTTGAAATTTAGTAGTTTTTTTTGTGACCTCGATAATTTCTTTGGGTTTTTAAAATAAAAAGACAAAAACATAGATTTTTCCTTTTTTATTCTTTCTGGGCTTTTGGTTTTTTGGTTTCTATTGTTTTGTTTTTTGAGCAATTGTGAACTTTTTCAATTTGTTTTTCTTGGTTTTGAGGGATTTTTTTTTTTTTTTTTTTAATTTGTTTCCCTCTTTATTGTAAAGCTGGCTTATTGATCTTATAAGGAAGCACATTTTCTTATTGTATGAGTATTCATAGGATCTTGCATCATCATTTAAATTTTCATTAGGTTAGTTTGCATCATAAGCATTATTAGTCCTTTTAGATTTTGAGTGTGTGTAGAGTGTTTCTGAAAAAAGAAAAGAAAAAGAGTATTTTACTTATATAAGTTTTGCGTAGAACCAAGTAGAAATCCCTTTTCATCAAAAGAAAATAATTACATGCATATATTTAAGTTTCTATTGGTTTATTTTGCATCAAAAACATCATAATTTTCACTCTCATTATACCTTTGACTTAAAGAAAAACCCTCTAAAATCAAGAGATTTAATAAAAAGAACTATAAATTTTTTATTTTTCATTAACAACACCAACAAGTTTAAGTTATTTAGGGCCTTGGAATAGGTGAGTGGAGATTTAGCTCTCCAAGGCCACTGAAACTATCAAACATAGAAGTTGAATAATGAGTGAAATCCAGTGTCATTGGAAAGACCAAGAAAGATCCATAACTTGGAGTCAAGCACGTGGGAGAGTGGACAAAAGGAAGAGAGATACCCCCTCTCCTACTTGTTGTATCCCACCCCGAGACTATTCCGCCCAGCTTTTGATATGAACTAGTGCCCATGGTTTTCATTCCTAGGGATCACATAGGTGGCTACAGAGGTGAATCATGTGGCACCTGAGACAGACATTGCTTCAGATTCATCAGTACTTCTCGAGGGTACCCTTGCGAAGCTTGGGTGCTTGCACTCGCAAAGGTTGTTTTCTAGAGGTTAGCATAATTGTTTTTGTTACCTTCGATAGTAGGCCTAGGCCTTCATTACCCCAGACTATTTTCTAAAGGTCCTTGATTTTCACTTTTTTGTATTTTGGTGTTTGGTCCTCATCACCTAAAGCAGAAATACTTGGAATTATTTTGATTGACTATATCTTTAGGGACCTTTTAGAGAGTGCTCTTTGCCCGTAATTGGCCAAGCTTTATATTTTTTTTGAGTTTTTAATTAGATCTCTTAAAAATAATTGAAAGTGGTTGATCGACTAGTTTGTTGATCTAGGAGGCTTCGTGGGCTTTCACCTACGAGTGTTGAGCCTTCTCCTCGAAGGCGTAGGAGCAATTCTGCCAGTGATTTCCAATTACTGGCAATAGACACAGTGGAGATTGATCCTCCATTTGGAGTTATTGATTCACATAATAGACCTGGTATAAGTAGAGAGTTGGACAGGAAGACTCTAGTCCTATCTAGAGTCCTCTTCCAGTCGGAAGATGTTATTGAGGTTGAAGAGCTTCCTAAGTCTTCTTTGACAACTAAGTCTCCTCTTCCTCCCAACCATCCTAACGTTTTATTATATGTTGGGACTCCGACCAATAGGGCTTTGATCCCATGTCTATATTTTCCTTCGATGACCACTGTTGGGAGCATGGCTTCCACCATGAGTGCTACTAGTATGCAAACTCATGTATTAGTACAAGGAGGAGGAATGATTTCCATACCTTTCATTACTCCTAGCACTGTTATATTTGGCTCTACCTCCATTCCATATTCGAGTGGGGAAACCCAAGCTTTTGCCTCTGGCATTGGTTTTATCCCCTTTGGAATGTCGACCAACGCAATTCCTTTGGTTTCGTAAAGTTTTCCATTGACTACCTCCACATATATGACTTCCATGGCAAGTGGGTCAGTTTATTTTCAAGGTTTCCCTTTTCGGAGTGGTCATATACCACATTCTAACCCATCTTTAGGATCAATACTATTTCCCTCCACAGGTCAAAGTTATAATCCTTTTCAAGAATGGAAAAACCCTGATGTTAGTGGACTTGGAGCCAGCAATAAATTCTCTTTTGGCCAATAGGGGAATATATTGTATTCTTATGTCAATTCTTTCTAGAGTTTTTATCCCTATGCTCATGCATGGAACCCTTATCAAGGGATCTCTGCTCCATTCAACACCTCTCTAGGGGAAATTTCATTGGATATGGGAATTTTTTGGTAGGAATTGGTAAAACTCTATTTTTTTCTAGGCCACAAGGATATCCTTATGGTTTAGGTGTTTCTACGAATTAATTTAGGAAACTTGGTGCCTTCACAAATCCAGAGTATTCTTTTCAAAACATTGGGAATTCCGACCAAACAGGGTGGAATCCTTAGGGTCCTCCACGATTACCTTTCCTGGAAAAGTTAAACTTGCCAGATCTATCCAAATTGACTAATGATCCAATAAGGTATAACTCGTCCTAGCCTTCGGTTCCAACCAAACTTCCATCAGATATACCCAAATTTGAAGGGAAGACTGGTGAAGATCCGGGTGGCCATATAACCACTTTCCACTTATGGTGTTTGTCAAACTCCCTGCTAGATGATTCAATCAAGATGAGATTATTCCAATGTACCCTAACTGGAAATGCGGCTAAGTGGTACATTGAACTCCCAAGGGGCACCTTCACTTCTTTCGGTGATTTGGCTACAATAGTTTTGAACCATTTTCAGTTGCCTGTCCATTATGATGTTGGAACTGAGCTATTAGCTAATTTTCACCATGAAGAAGCAACCCACATTTCGGATCATATCCAAGAGTGGAGGAGAAGGAAGAGGTTCATTAAAGTTGATATTCCACAAGAATTCCTTCTTGAATGGTTTCTTAAATCCTTACAACTCGAGATCTCTAAGGATGTATTGCTCTCTGGTGTGTTCACTAAAGAGCAGGCTATTTTTAGAGCCCAACAGTTAGAACTTATATATTCACAATATCGGGTTCTTCAAAAAAAAATTCTTGATACTCCTAGATCCAAGGTTGATTTATCCAAGCCAAAGCCATGTCCCCATGCCGATGGGCTAGTCGGATCGATTGATGCTAACACGACCAACCTGCTAAATCAATTGCAATAGTTGTCTTTAAAATCTGCTTCTTCTATGCAGGCATCACCATCTGTGTCTATGCCTTATCAACCTTCATCTATAAATGTCGTCCAAACTTCTAACCCCAAAGGAAACCAACAATCCAACGGGAAGAAGAAAGGATGAGGTAGGAAGAGGAATCGGGATGGGAAGGATAATGCAAACAAACTTGGGGTAAAAAAGAGTCTACGAAGAAAGTAAAGTTTCCATGTAAGTTGTGCAATGGAGATCATTTGACTCATATTTTCCATAAGATCTAAGACACTCAGTGCTTATTAGTTCAGCAAGGGTCTTCTAGCTCCTAGGTTGTGCTAACTAACCCTTTTCCCCAAGGGCAGGAGTTACTTGCTAACGCGAACTCTAGTACTAGTACCCCCACTGGGGGAAACTAGGAAGGGGAAAATACATCAAATGTTTGCATGATGAGTTCACATATTGACATTGCTACATGTTCACGTCATTATGGTGAATCAAAATTGTCCAAGGCTAAGTCTACTCCCGATGTTTCAGAGCCACTCCATATCAAGAGGCCCGTAGTTGAGTCTATACCTCCGATGTCGAAAGGCTCTGCAAAATGCTCAACCATTAACCCTAATGCTAAGGCATCCTAGAACTAATCAATTGTAGAATATTTGGCTCAGAGTCCTTGTGCTATGCCGGCATTAGAGGCACTCCAGTCGTGCCTAACACAAAGGAGTGCATTGTTCACTGCGGTCGGAGAAGTTGATCCAAAAAAATATCTTGTGCTTACATTCAATATATTGAACGTCAAGAAGAGACTCCCACATCATATGGATTTTCATATTAAGTCTACATATCAAAAGACCAATATGTTTCGAACTGTAGTCGATGAGGGAGCTTCCACATCTGTAATGTCCATATCATGCTGGAAGGCTATTGGATCACCTCAAGATGTTCCTTCACCTACTCTATTGACAACATTTGATGGTCATTCTCATAGGCCACATGGGATTATTCCAGTCTTTCCCATCTGTGTTGGGGATAAGGTGGTAAATATTGAAGTATAGATAATTGATGTGAATCTGGATTACAATCTCCTTTTAGGTAGGAATTGGATTTATGATATGGATGTTATTGTTTCATTGTTATTTCACATCTTTTGTTTTCCTCATGAAGGGAGAATTGTAAAGGTTGATTAGATGGATTATTCTCCGGGTGATTCCCATGCATCTTCTGAATCTATTGTTTTATTAGCAGATAATCCCAAGCAGCCTATAGAGAATTTAGGAGTTGGAATGTATTCTTCCTTAATTGGTACCTTTGATTTTCCTGCTCCTATAGCTAGAATTAATGTTATTTCATCCTCCAAGGCACCTTCTCGAAGAGAGTTCTTTAGAACTCATTATTTTTCGGATCCTTAGCCCTTACCCTCATCTACCACCACATTAGATGAGGGGCAAGTAGGTGGAATGGCATGTCCTATGTCTGATGCTGAAAATTCTTATTAGTCTATTGTCAACACTACAGACTCTGATCCTACTCCTTTTTTACCAGAGAGCTGGATGGGGATGTGGCTCCGGCCTGGACTCTAGATTCAACTTCTGCTCTGGATTGCTTAGATATTGTCTTGCCATCTGAAGAAGCAATTATAGAATCAATGACGAGTGTGGAAATACCATGCAATGATTTACATCATCGTCCATATTTCCTCCCTCATTTATCAGAAGTTGAATCAAGTTTGTCCAGTTCTTCATCTGCTAATGATGTTCATGCAGTTTTAAACCCTTTGGCTCCAGCATAGTTTTCTTTCAAATGTAACATCTTTGTTATTTCACAAACTATTTCAGTGAACATCTCTAGGAATCCCAACATCATTGAAAATGTCTTCATTGGAGCTGATTGTTCCCTTGAAGAAATTCAAACTTATACTGATCTCTTTAAAGAATTTTGAGATGTGTTTGCTTGGTCTTATGAGGAAATGCCTGGATAGATCCATCTATAGTCCAGCATGAGATCAAGACGTATGAAAATGAAAAACCTATTCATCAGAAACTTCAACCAGTAAACCCTAGAAAAGCATCAGCTATCAAATCTGAGGTTGAGAAGTTGCTTAATGCGGGTTTCATATACCCCGTTCCCTTAACTGAGTGGGTCTCTAATCCAATCCCTGTAGACAAAAAGCAAGGAACAATCCATGTATGCATTGAATTTAGGGACATGAATAAGACTTCTCCTAAGGAAAATTACCCCACGCCCTTTATTAATCAGATTATTGATGAATGTGCAGGTAATGAAATTTTCTCGTTTATGGACAGATTTTCTTGTTACAATCAAATTACTATCTTTCCAAAAGATCAGAATAAGACATATTTTATTTGTCCATGGGGTACATTTGCATATAAAAAGATGCCTTTTGGCCTAAAAAATGTTGGAGCTACTTTTTAGCAGGCCATGTCCTATGCTTTTCACAATATCAAGCACATTATCGAAGCTTATTTAGATGATTTAGTTTCTCATTCTCGAAATAGAATAGATCATCCTAAACATCTTCGATCTATTTTTGAATGATGTCATTTTTATAAAATCCAGTTAAATCTGAATAAGTGTGTTTTCACCGTCACATACCGTCAGTTGTTGGGATTCATCCTATCGACTGAAGGGATTCATGTAGATCCCTTCAAGGTTGAGGCAATACTTCAATTTCCTCCCCTGTCCTCTATACTTCAACTTCAGAGTATCCAAGGAAAAGCAAATTTGTTGAGGAGATTTATAGCTAATTATGTTGAGATTACGAAATGATTTATGAGATTTCTTAAGAAAGAGGTCCCATTTCTATGGGATGATTTCCCGCAATGCTCTTTCAATGCTTTGAAAAAAGAATTAAACTCTGCTCCATTGTTGAGTCCATCTGATTATAGCAAAGACTTCCTTTTGTATCTCGTAGTAGCAGAATCAACTATTGGTATGGTTTTGGTTCAGGAAGATGGTGCCTTATGTGAACTCATCATCTACTATCTGAGCCCTAGCTTAGCAGGTCTTGAACTGCATTATTCTCCCATTGAGAAATTAGCTTTGGTAGTTGTCCATGTTGCCCAGTGGCTTAGACATTATATTCTTCTTCGAAAAACTTTCATCTTAGCATCAATCCATTTTAGTTTGTTCTCAGTAGGCGAGTGATTGGGGGAAATTTAATAGATGGATTGTCATTTTACAAGAATTAGACCTCAAATTCATGTCGGATAAGTTTAAGAAATCTTTAGTATTTGCAGAGTTGATCTCAGAGTTGCCTTGTGAGGAAGAAATCGTTTATGACGAAACCTTTCCTAATGAAAATATGTTTCTTATTTCCTTGCAAGACCCTTGGTATGGGGATATTATTATATATCTCTAGACTTTGAAGTTTCCACTCTCTTTTTCCAAGGATGAATGTAGAAAATTACATCACCTCACTAAAAGTTATATTATTATAGGTGACACTTTATATCGTCACAGGGTTGATTCAATCCTTAGACAATTTTTAACCTTAGAAGAGGTTGAGTCTGTGCTTAATGATTTCCACAATGAAGCTTGTGGTGGTCATTTATCTGGGCTTGCAACAACCTAAAAAATTTTGTGAGCAGACTACTTTTGGCCTTTTGTTGGGGAGCGGAGGTCCCGCGTAACGGTTTTGGGGCAGAAAGCCCAAAACGTAGGATTAAATTATTATAAAAACTCCGAAGTATGTGGAGCGCGAATTATAATAGGTTGAGTCAAAGGGTAGTCCACCTGAAAATAATGTAAATAAACATAAATAGAGTAGGCTCACATAGGGATAGTGGGCCAAGGAAGGGTATAAACAGAGCGCCACTCTATGAGGGAAAGGCAGTTCTTTTGGAATATGAAATGTAATGGGTTTTTGAAGCAAATAGTCTAAAAGCATCTGGAAGTCGGAGTCGAGGGTTGGGGTAGTAGGTAGAGGCTCTGCTGTGTGTTCAGAGGCCTGGAAAGTCCGTAGTTGTGTGCACGAACACCTGTAGCTAAGTGCGTAGGGTAGATCTGGATGTATTGGTGAAGAATAATAATAAAGATAAGTTGCTTCTGTAATTCTGTGTTCTCACGCATCTGACTTTATGATTTACCTTTCTATATCTATTTAAATATGAATGTGATGAATGTATGTGAATCTGGGTTCATTTATGTGCACGAATGGTTAAACTTGTTAAATGTTTGCTTAAAGACCCTGCTAAGAAAATCTTATATGCTCCATTAATTAGATTAGATCAGTAATCAGCACGGTAATAGAAAGTGGAAATTGCTCTGGGTCCGGATCTACGCAACTGCAGAGCAACACGAAGCAGTAGAAGGGTGCATGAGTCCCCTAAACCATATCTTGATAGCCCCAGGGTGCGGAAACCTGGTTCCAGCACCCTCCCCTGCTACCTCAGGTGAGACCTCAGTCCGCACTCCACGGGCTATTGCCGAAAGGGCTGGTAGCTACAGGATTTGTTTGGCTAAATAACTCTTCCGAACTTGGGATAGGCCCATATAAGCCAACAAATGGTTCCGTTGTCAGGACTGAAATCTGCTTAAGGGGTGTCTGGTGTGGAGCACGAGGATTCTATAGAAAAGAACATTGAAAAATCAAAAGGATAATGGATGGTAGTAGATCAACGGTAACTATGGCGAACGCAATTTAGTTACCAATGATCAAAGGAGCAGGAGGTGAAGAACTAGAACAATTTTGGTTTTTTCTAACATCAGTATGGAACATGCAGAAAGTCGCAGATGATAACATCAAGAAAGACATCTTATTCAACGCACTACAGGACCAAGCGCTAACATGGTACATGAAGTATTCAAGCATCAACCCAACGACGTGAATAGCGGACATCCATATTGAATTAAAAAAAGAGTTTAGCCGGCCAAAGTTAGAAGCATAGTTGGTCATAGGATTCAAAGAGATCGCGATGATGCATGGTGAGACCCCATGGGATTTGGATTAGAGGTTGAAAAGCACCATTCACGAGGCCAACATGACCCTGACGGATGCACAACACCGCACTTGGTTCATCGCATCATTAACGCCATATCTGAAGTCGACTTTGTCACAATAGAAGATCTCAACCCAAGTGAAAGCATTGGAGGCAGCAGTGCGGTTGCACGAAACCCCGGTACAGGACCCAGGGTTGGGAGTTCGACAAATCCAGGTGCAAGTCCAAAATTTGTGTTTGGAAATACAGAAGTTAAAACAAGAACAGACACCGTGATCAAAAGTTTGAGAGGAAGTATGGTGTATAAAGTGCAAGAGCTAGGGACACGATAAAGATCATTGTCCGGTCTCGGTGAATTTTGCGGTCACAGGGGGGACTGACACCATTGCGACCAGAGGCACAGGTAGGGCCGAGTGCGATCGCTCCACTCTGGTGTGCAATCTGTCAGGTAGGAGGAAAGCACAACATTGATAACTATCATCTATTGCTAAGATACAACCAGACCCCCCAACAGCTCTTTTGCAACTTTTGTAGATTTGTGGGTCATGAGGAAAGAGATTGTCATAGCTATCGAATGTTGATGGATCAGGCACCTGCATACAAAATGTAGACTAAGGTGCGAGGTCAGGATCCAGCTGCGGCGACTGTGCACGGTGGGTACCCGGGACCGGGTCAAGGACGGGGCAAAATGGGACTAAGAAGGGGTCATAGGCAGCTAATCTGTTACAACTGTGGAGGACCAGGACATTACGCGTGGGATTGTACCAATCCAACCCGAATATCATGTCCTTATTTTGAGCAATTCGATCATGAGCTGCTAGATTTCCCCATGCTTATAGCACAAATTTGCAAAAAAAAGGCAGCGCCTCCTACAACAACGCACAATGTGCAGATGATGAGATCCGAAACACGCGACAACGAACCCACGGTAAACATGGTATTGCGGAGCGGTGCAACCATAGGAGAGGTCAATGGGAAGACCCATATGGAAGCTAGGGAAAGCTTCACGAGGGTCTCTACTCGAACTAGGAGGGATCGGCCTGAGCTGGCTAGGGATCCCTCGATGTTGACTACCTTTTTAGAGACATGCATAAAACTACTTCACGACAATAGGGCAATTAAAGGGTTACAAGAAGTGATTAATAGATGCGCATGGTGGGGTGAACCTTGTGTAGTCTGGAAATTAGGAAGACACGCATTGTGGACGGGTCAGGAGATGCGGTTAACGGTGCAAATTAGTGACTATGAGATGGATCAGGTCATTCTAGACCTAGGTTCGGATGCAAACGTATTGCCTAAACAGACTTGGGAGTGCATGGGTAAACCAACACTACAATGGTCTCCTATCTAATTTCAGATGGCCAATCAATAGAAGATCTCGCCCATGGGAAGGCTGCAGGGAATTACAGTAGATATTGATGGCGCAAGTACCCGGACAGATTTTGAAGTTATTGCAATCATGGATGAAAATAGCCCATACCCTGCATTGCTAGGGATAGAATGGGCCGCTAACATGAATGGGGCATTGGCCTCAAATAGAGGAAGATGATATTTGATAAGAAGTCACTCCGTGTAGTCATTCCACTAGATCCAATAAACGGACCGCGCTACACAGAACCTGTGTGCAATGAAGAAAGGGACGATGCATTAGATTATATCTAAAAAATTACTGCAAATAGGCCGAAGGAGGAGCAGAGACTCTTGTGGGGCTACGCCAACTCATGAACCAATTATTCAGATGAAGAGGATGAGTGATGGAAAAACAGGGTGAACCGGGTAACTACGTAACACTATAATATGATGACGAAATACCTGTATTGTGTTAAAGCTCAGAACCATGAGCTGCCAATGTATGATAGGCTGACAATAGTGGACGAATTCCTGGTTGAATTCAAAAGCGCAGTACCAGAGTACCAATGGTTTGATGCGCTAAAATTGACATTGCGCGCGACACCGACGCGATAGTGGGATACCCACAAAGGAACCTTCAAAGATTGGTGAAGTTGTAGGCGCATGATGCAGATACAATTTGGGAAGCCATAGCTATGAATAACAGAGAAATATGATGGGTGAGATGATCTTCACATGCACCTAACCAAATGGACCAAAGCATATGGTGCGGAGCCTCAACCATAATGGGTGCACTTATTTTATTATACCCTGGATGTCATTCCAAGGAACTAGTATACAGAAACAGAGCTCCGACATGGCATTGGCGAGTGGGATATCCTTTGCGAAGGGTTTCTGTTAACATTTATCTTTGAAGACCAATGGATGGATACCGTGGACGACACATTACAGCTATTAAAGACCACCATATTCAGAACACCACCGGAACTAGAAGAAGTTGTGTCGTCAGACTGGTCGCAACAGTTGAGCCAGGCCTTAGCATGTTACAGTGTACAAGTAGAAGATGATGAGGATCACCCACATAACATCAATATACCAGAATTCGAAGGGAGTCATGAGGTGCATGGCCCCGAGATAGAACATCCAGACATCATGGCACCATTGAAAACAAAGCAAGTGAATATCAGAACAAAGGAAGAGCTGAAGTATGCTACGCTTGGGGACTATTAGGACGACTCCACGGTGGAAAAGTTCGTTGAGTTGCTCCGAGAATACCGAGATTTATTCCCTACAAAAATTATGGAGCTGAAAGGGATTCTAGGAGACCTTGGAATGATGAAGATAACTTTGAAGCCAAATATGAAGCCAATGAAACAGCAACCCTACCAATTGAATCCAAAATACAAAGCAAAGGTCCGTGAAGAATTGGACAAGATGCTAACAGTAGGAATTATTGAACCAATCAAGGAATCTGATTGGGTAAGCCCTATGGTCGTGCAGGAGAAGAAACAGAAGGGTGAGATCCGCATCTGAGTAGATTTGCGGAAGCTCAATGATGCTTGTGTTAATGATCCGTTTCCAACACCCTTTACAGATGAGATACTAGAAAATGTGGGCAGGTAGGAAGCATACTCCTTCACAGACGGGTTCTCTGGGTACCATCAGTTCAAGATCGCGGCAAAGGATCGAAGCAAGACAACATTGGCTACCAAATGGGATTTTTTTTAGTATACGGTAATGCCCTTTGGGCTGAAGAATGCGCTGGCTATATTTTCTCGTATTGTGGTAGCCACATTCAAGGAATTTTTCCACAAGTTCTTAGATGTATACCTAGATGACTGGACCGTATTTGGCTTGGTTAAGAAACATGTCACGAGCTTACGATTGATGTTGGATACCTACTGCCAGCACCAAATTGCGCTCAACCTAAAGAAGTGTACTTTCCTTGTCCCTTTTGGGAACTTGCTGGGCCATGTGGTTTGTAAGCAAGGCCTGATGGTGGATCCGGCAAAGATCATTGTCATACAAAATTTGTAAGCACCGCGAAGTGTAAAGCAGCTACGCGCTACATTAGGACATACAGGATACTACTGGAAGTTTATAAAAAGCTACACCCAGATCACTGCTCCAATGGAACAATTACTGAAGAAGGATGCTACATATTGTTGGAACAAGGAATGTAACAAAAGCCTAGAAATGCTTAAGGAAAAGATGGCATCTGCCACTATCTTGGTCTTTCCAAAGTCGGATGTTGAATTTCATGTACATGTCGACGTGTCGTGTATCACGTTGGGTACGGTACTCACTCAAGAAGGAGCGGAGGGAATTGATCACCCAATTGTGTTCGCAAGTCGCAGGTTGTCCAAAACAAAAAAGAATTACTCTACTACTGAGCGAGAGGGATTGGCAATGGTATACGTGCTCCAAAAGTTTTGTCACTATCTGCTCAGGGGACATTTTAAGATGTATATTGATCACTCTGCACTCAAGTACCTAGTGAATAAGCTTATGTTGGTGGGGTGCATCTATTGATGGTTGATGTTGGTTCAAGAATATGACTTTGAGGTTGTTGTAAAGCCGATATGTCTGAATGCAGGTTCAGATCACCTGTCCCGAATTGAGACCGGTGAAGAACCAACAAATCTAGAGGAGGAAATACGGGACACCCAGTTATATGTCGTGTGCATTGCAGATGGCCATTTTGAAGATATAATCAACTTTTTAACTACGGGCACTATGCCACAGGGGTATTCTGTCTAGCAAAAGAAGGAATTGGTGATACACACAGCAGATTTTACCGTAATTGTAGGCCACCTCTACAAGATGGGCAACAACAAAATATTGCACAGATATGTACCAGAATTCGAGCTTGGATAGATCCTAGCTGAAGCACATGGAGGGGTTGCGACCAAATATTTAACCCGATGGGAAGAGGCACAATCAGTTAAGGATTGCATGGCTGCGATAGCAGCAAAATTCTTGTTCGAGAATGTACTAACCAGGTTTGGTTGCCCCAAAATTCTCATGAGTGATAGGGGAATGCATTTTCTGAATGAAACAATCAGCACACTCACTGAGGAATTCTAGATATATCACCAAAAGAGTATGCCCTACCATCCGCAAGCAAATGGAGCATTAAGGCATTCAACAAAATTTTGGAGACTGCGTTGACTAAGGTCTATAATGTGCGATGAAATGATGGAGACTTGCACATCCTTGCTATGCTATGGGCATACCAAACTACGTGCAAGAAGTTGGCAGGCCAGACACCATTTCATTTAGTCTATGGAAAGGAGGTCGTTATGCCAATGGAATATATTGTGCCTAGTCTGTGGATCGCAGCAATAACAAGTATGGAAAACCGCGGGGCATTGGAAAAGAAGCTCACACAACCAGAAGAATTGAAGGAGGAATAGTTTCTGGCTGGATTCTATCAGCAGGTACAGAAATAGCGTGAGAAAGTGTGGCACGATCGCCATATCAAGGTGCACACCTTCAAGGAGAATGACCTAGTGTTGCTTTACAACAGTAAGTTTGAAAAATCCCAAGTAAACTATGCATGCATTGTTTGGGACCATATGTCATCAAAGAAGTTACCGATGGGGGCGTGGTTCAACTAGCTAAACTCAATGGAGACCCTTTCCCAGGAAGAGTGAATGGCAGATGCCTAAAGCTCTACACAGGCGGGTCAACCGCCTGACTATCCATTCCAAGGATAGTCTCACTGCTCCAACCAATTGAAAGAGAGCGGGGGACGATAAAGCAACCTGGGGGACAGATGTGCGAGTACCACGATGTGCATACATTTGACCAAATGCAAGGGTCGTGGTTGCGCGAGAAGGATCACACGGATGCACTGATAAAAGGAATAATGACCATTGATATCACTATTCATGAAAAGATGTCCGCAGTATGGAAAAAGGGAGCGAACAGCGGGAAATTAAGAGAAATAGTATGAGCCAAATATGGAACGAGTTGCCACAAGTTTTACATGAGAAGTTTACACGAACTGGAATAGGTGGCAATCAATGCATTTGAAATTCGCATGGCTTATAAATCACTGAGGGGAATCCACTAGGTGGCCTACACTTCGGAAACACATATGGAGCTGTTCATTATCTCTGCACAAGGCATGCGCCTGAAGGTAGTAATCTGGCCAATGGAGAAGCAGGACTCTCCAAGGAGTATGGTGTTAATAGTTGTGGACATCCCGCAGGCTGCAGAATCACCAGTAGGAAATGTACCAGAAAAGAGGGAACACGAAGCAGAATTGGTCTGAATGTTGTCGCCTCACCAAGGGGCAGGCCAGCGCACTACAACAAAACAATGAAAGGATGGACAGATGGCAACGATGGGTAGATATGCAGTTAATAAGTTGTCTCTGAGGTCCCTTGAAGATTGGGATCTTGCGAATAGCATCCAAGGTCTTGCAAAATTGTAACACAAGCTACAGAAAACAGTGCGAATAGAAGATACAAAGGTCAGAAGTGGCTACGGTGGTACCAGGCGGTCCTGTATGCGGCTTCCCCACTCGCGCTAAAATCCTGTGAGGGGGTGTTATGTGTTAACCAAGCAGAGCAGAATGAGCATCATTGGTTGCGAGACATTGAATCAGGAGCCGGAAGGAGCGTTACAGGAGACATTGAAGGAGCAGCAGAACGACGAGCGTCACTCAAAGGGAGGTGAACTACAAAGCCAAGGCAGAGCATCTAGCCACATCGGTGAGAGACTCAAGACGAGTCACGATGATTGTGTTGGGGAACTGTTGGGTAGCGGAGGTCCTACGTAATGGTTTTGGGGCAGAAAGCCCAAAAAGTAGGATTAAATTATTGTAAAAACATCGAAGTATGCGGAGCGCAAATTATAATAGGTTGAGTCAAAGGGTAGTCTGCCTGAAAATAATGTAAATAAATATAAATAGAGTCGGCTCACACAGGGATCGCGAGCCAAGGAAGGGTATAAATAGAGCCCGGCTCTATGAGGGAAAGGCAGTGCTTTTAGAATATGAAATGTAATGGTTTTTTGAAGAAAATAGTCTGAAATCATCTGGAAGTCAGAGTTGAGGGTTGGGGTAGTAGGAAGAGGCTCTGTAGCTGTGTGTGTAGAGGCCTGGAAAGTCCGCAGTTGTGTGCACAGACCCCTGCAACTGAGTGCGCAGGGTAGATCTGGATGTATTGGTGAAGAATAATAATAAAGATAAGTTGCTTCTATAATTATGTGTTATCACACATCTAACTTTATGATTTACCTTTCTATATCTATTTAAATACGAATGTGATGAATGTATGAGACTCTAGGTTCATTTTAAGTGCGCAAATGGTTAAACTTGTTAAATGTTTTCTTAAAGACCCTACTAAGAAAATCTGATATGCTCCATTAATTATATTAGATCAGTAATCAGCACGGTAATAGAAAGTGGAAGTTGCTCTGGGTCTAGATATGCGCGACTACAGAGCAGCGCGAAGCGGTAGAAGGGTACGCGAGTCCCCTAAACCACATCTTGACAACCCCAAGGTGTGGAAACCTGGTTCTAGCACCCTCCCCGCTACCTCGGATGAGACCTCAGTCCGCGCTCTATGGGCTATTGCTGAAAGGGTCGGTAGTTGCGGGATTTGTTTGGCTAAATAACTCTTCCGAACTTGGGTCAGGCCCATATAAGACAACACCTTTGATCTTCAAAGATTGTATTGAAGCGATCAAGAGATGCCATCCCTGTTAGTTTTATACTTGGAAAATGCGCGAAAATCTAGCTCTGCTTTTTCCTGTGATCATTGTTGGTCCTTTCACGAAGTGGGGTATTGATTTTACTACTTGTAATCCACCTTCGACAGGAAATCACAAGTATATCATAGTAGTCATAGACTACTTTACTAAGTGGGTTGAGGCTATGCCTACTTTGAATAATAATGGTGAAACAATAGGCTTGTTTCTCTTCAATCAAGTTATTTATCGGTTCGATATTCCTAAACAGATTGTCACTGACCATGGCAGTCATTTCCAAAATCAAATGATGTCTGGATTAGCTCTCAAGTTGGGTTTCCAGCAGAAGCATTCATCTCTATATTATCCTCAGGCCAATGGGCAGGTTGAAGCCATGAAAAAATCCCTCAAAATCATCCTACAAAGGAATATTAACAAATCTAGATCCAATTGGCACATCATGTTATATCTGGCACTTTGGGCATACTGAATGTCAGTTAAGAATGCCACTAGTTTTACTCCCTTTTAACTAGTTTATGGGTTGGAATCCATTTTTCTTGTGGAATATGAAATTCCTTCCCTTAAACTAGATGTTGAACTTCTTCTCGATACTTCTAGTCTCAAAGAACACCTCATTCATTTGGAACATCTCGATGAGCAACGTTGAGATGCCGCCATAATCAACAAAGCTCATAAGAGGAGGATAAAAACTCAATACGATAAAGTTGTCCGTCCTAGAATTTTTTTTAAGGTGATCTTGTCCTAGTCTACGATCAAGACAAAGATGCCTTGGAGGCAGGAAAGTTTAAATATATGTGGTACGGTCCCTTTATTGTCAAAGATGTTCTAAAAAAGGGACCTTATGAATTGATTGATTTTGAAGGAAACAAGTTGGTAGAGCCCAGAAATGGGCTCTACCTTAAGAAGTAATTTTCTTAGTCTTCGGCCTAGCATTTGCTTGATTGTACATATTGTATCATTATACATATCTATCTATCGGTTTTAGTGATGTCGATATTTTGATCTGCATTGGCAAGTATTGAGGGATGATTTGATATATCTAGGGTTCATCGATGGTTCTAGTAGACACACCCAGAACCTTTCTTTCATGGCTTGTGTGATTTATTATCCATCTGGCCAGTTGTTGGTTTTGAGAGGAGTATGTATCGGTCCTACTTCAAATAATATCTCCGAATATACTGTTGTTATTAATTTACTATCTAAGGCAATATCTCTTGATATTGATTCATTAGTAGTTTATTTGGATTCAAAACTGATGGTATCTCAATTGAATAACATCTATTGCATGAGAGACCCTTATTTATATTGCCAATTTCTAAGATACAAAATCAAAACAAAATGTCCTACAAAATTATGGCTTATGCCCATCATCATGTCTAATCAAAAAAAATCTTTGATCATCTATCTAATGATCCTGCTCAGGATGAGTGGCAAGGAAGAAAACTATGGCATTGGCCACCCGCCGAAATAGTCACACCCAATCCATGGTACTCCCACCACGTGTCATTGCATCTCCTCTGGTAGGTCCCCTATAGCTACCATAGGTACTTGGTGAGTTAACCTCACCAAGTTTCTCTGGACTGCATGGAGGGTCCTCTTAGTCTCTACTACGGCCCCTTCAACATCTCTTCCGTGATGCTTGTGTTGAGGAAGACCATCAAGTCTCACTGGTCCAACATCTGTGTCCTTATCAATAATTTTGTAAGTGTTTTGTCTCATCAAAAATATTTTTTAGTTCATTTATACTTAAAATCCAAAAAAAATCTAAAAATTAAAAAATTAAAAATCATTTATACCTATGGCACCCCATGCTGCATCTGGTGGCAACACTAGATCCAGATCTCCTCTGAAATCCATTCTGGCATAAGGGTAGTCTTCGACTGCAATGACCTATTTTTCCCACCAAAGGAAGGACTCGTCATCAAATGTAGTCCTAGGGACCTCACCGCCCCCTAGTCGTTTCATGAATTCAACCCACCTACCCATCTGTGGATCTCTTGGGTTACTGATGGTGGATAATACCTTGGGACGAAGCCCAGGTACTCTCTCAAAGAAGAAGGAACACAAGATGGTTATGTATCCAAAGTTTTTTGTTTGACCCTTCTAGATAGAATTAAGTTTTTTTTTCACATTGGCTAGAAGAGGTCAATCGAAGATTGTAGTGAGACAATCCACTACAAGACTCATTGAAACATGTGAAGCCTGATGTAGAGCAGCAAAGCCATTTACTCTAGCTATGGTTAAAAGCAAGATTCTCATTGATTAACTCTCTACATGCTTGATTGGAATCTGGCTTCCGATATTTTTGGTGTTTCTAGGATAGTATATGCAGATGTAGTCTTCAACATTAATACTACCTCTTGTCCTTCCGGTTGAGTGGAATCTCTCTCCCATCCAGAAAAGACCTGTAATGAAATAGATATCCTCTATTTCAATCCTTAGGGGCATCTGATCAATCATAAAAGAATCTTCTTCTACACTCCAGTAGTGGATTAACATCTCTAGCAACTTGGTATTTGCCTTCATATTCAGCATTTTGAAGAATTTTAACAATCTACATCCTCATCAGGAATCCAATGCATTTTGATCCTCCATTACTTGATTATCAATTGTGCTATGCTCTCTTTCACGCCAAGTAATCGACATGCTGCAAAAATGATGTTTTGAATCATTAAAACCGTGTTTTTCAATTTTGAACTCACACACATGCAATTTCGTTATTAACACAATCATGTATAGGTCTTTCCTATACGCGAGTCACATGTATCCAACCCACATGTACGCAGAGTGAAAATTTTAAAAATAATTTCCCACGATCAAATTTGTGACAAAACATATAAAAAGCATCAAAATTTGTCAAAAGTTCAATTAGAAGGTTACCTGGAAGATTGAAAGAAGTTTGAATGGTTGAATTTGATAGAGCAAGCTTTCTTGGTTTTTTCTCCACAACTCCTTCACTGAATTGGTCAAAACAAAAATGAGAAATTGTGATTCAAAAAGTCCTTATATAGTTTGACAAATGAAAATTACTTTTTCTAAAGTTTATTTTTCTTTGTGTAAAATTTTTGACCTTTTGGCTTGGAGTGTTGGGATGGGTTGTTTTTACAGGATTTTGGAGATTTTTTGAGAAATTGATTCGATTCCATGACTGTGGAACCATCATGGCAGGTATCATTTTCTTACTATCATATAGGTTAGGGAATATCACTTTCCATTGTCATGGAACCGTCATGGCAGGTATCATTTTCTTACTAGCATATAGGTTAGGGAATATCACTTTCCATTGCATTTTGCATACTATCCTCCATACTACGATATTTTTGCCATAGGGTCGACCCCATCATGTCTTGATTCTAAAACCATTTTCACTCACCAACTTACAAAATCATGATATGATGGTAGAGCCAACCTTTACATGGGAATATTAGTTAGATCCTCACTAGCATATGTTTCCCATGCTGCTATATTGAGTAGGCTCGGGAGTCCTCTTTAGTCTAGCCATGACTTGTGCATTGAAGACTCATTCTCTTTCTTCTTCAGTATTTTTTTGGTTTTATACCTTAGAGGATCCTTTTTGTTGAGTTGTACTACTACATTTCATGTTGACCGTTTGTACTTTTTGGCCTTGAGTCAGCTTCACTTGGACTCTTGTTTAAGCTGCTTTTTTACCATGCCTTCTACAAAATCAACCTTGCAATCACTTAGCCTCTGCAACTTGACACACCTTTTTTCCCATGGAAAGAACATTCCTTTGAGTGCCATTGACCAATTTCGTCACCTTGCATTGAGCATAGGAATGTTCCCCTCCTAGGAACTAGCGCATCTGTATTGGGACACTCGTTCTTTCCACTATTCTATAGCATTCTTTTATTCTTTTTCAGGCTTCATGAATATGAAAAAGAAAAAAAAAATTATGTATCCCAAAAAAGAGTGGGAATGAGACATTATTTCCATATTTAATGGCATCTAGAGTTAGTTGTGTCACCCCTTGAACAAAACACTCAAAAAATAAGTCTTTCCTCCATTGGGATGGGCTTTAGTTTGACTTAGGAGAGCCTTAACCCTGTTATAGAGTCAGTACTCCTCCGATTGGTTATCTCTTCCAATGATATGGAGAGTTTTCTTATGCCTCCTGCATGAAAAACTTATACAAAGTTATCATATGCTGCCATGTAGTCACATTTGAGTCGTGCTTTTGTTCAAGAGAAGTAAACCTAAGTCGGCCTTTTTGCGGTGTTTCTTGACCTATTTTTCAGTCAGCCATCCCTAGTTGTCAAATTCATGTTCATTATCACATCAACTATTTGGTCCTTTGCTGGTGCTGGTTTGAGCAGGTCTCCATTGACTTCTTACTGGCGGGTATTCCTCTTATCGACTGCGACAAATTGCTCTAAGAGCAGATCTAGAGCCGCACCCTGGACCTATTTTCATTTATATTGATAGGTCACCTTGTGCTCAGCATCAATCCGTATCATGGGTCTTTGACTGAGTGGTTTCCCTTATGTTCGATGTCAGCTTTCATTATCACACATTAGGATTCGTGTAGTACCTTGGTTTCCATTTGACCCTATTGGTGGATTCCTCACCTATGTGTCAGCTTACATTATTGGTTAGTTCATAGGGTTTCTATCGTGTGCTAGATACATCTTTTGTTACTATGTGCTTTGGTTGGGTTACTACATCTTTATTCATCTAATCCCTTCCACATTATTGGCCTATGGGTTACACTCACACTAGATTGATGAAGGATGCCTTAATGCCTTCCTTCTAATGGATCTCTTCGAATCGATTGAAACTCCTTGCCCTAGGAACAAGATCTAGATTCCATTTGGCAATACCTTAGGGTTTGTAATCATGAGTAGAAGACTCCTTCATTATCAACAGTGGGAAAACATCATTGCCTCTTGATTGATAGATTCTTCCAAGTGTTTGACTAAAGCTCATTTATTCACACTTGTTAGATTGTATTGGGTACCTTGACTCTCATCATCATTATCATTGAGTAGTATCGTATTTGTTAACAGCATACATCAATGACTGGTAATCAAACGATTTCTCACATGGTCGACTTCAAATCATTTATTCCCATTGTGTAGAAATGTACCACAGCGGTCGGTGCAAACCTCGGGTTTGCATCAACATTTCTTGGTTCACTTGTTAGTTGCTCATGTTTCTACTAGTTGACACCATCCACCTTATATGTTGTAATTCCTTACAGTGACATCCTATATGTTAGCACCTGAGTTGCGTGTAGTACCATTTGTTCCACCATTTTGACTTGGTACTTTTTGGATTAGCTTGATGACTTTAGTGATCAGCTTTCTACTTCAACATCATTGATCGGTTCTTTATATGTGATATTGACACATGTACTTATTTGGATATGATCAGATGATCCACTATGTATTTCCATTTCCTTTATACTTCTATACATATTGGATCCACTTTTGTACTTGACATGCGGACATGCTTTATTATGTCTAAGCATGGGTATGCTCTCCTCATACAGCTATTTCTTTCTGATCTCTTTCACTGGCTTGGTAGGCTGAATTCTGGTGAACTCCTCTCCGATCTCAGCATGATTCCTTCTATACACTTAATACATTTCGGCCATCATGTACCCCTTTTGACCTCATATATTAGGGGGCATATGTTATAGCACCATTTACCACTCTTGGTAGATTTGATGCTCTATTTATGGCCTAGGGAAACCCCTCCTTTCCAGACTTGGTCCAAATTCTAAAAAAAAATGTTTTGCTTCCCATATGCTACTTTGCCCTGTGTTAACCATGTACACATGGATACCCAACCCGCGTACTGCTAAAACACTAAAAAATAAATAATCTCCTTAAATTTGGGCGGATTTTACTGGTTTTACCATTTACTCACCTACTATAGGCTATGGCCCAACTATTTCCAAACTGGGGAAAAAAAAAAAACTAATTTGGAGAAGTATAAATAAACCTCCATGGGAAGGCCTAAGGGGAGAAGAGATGAGATATTGATATTATAGTTGATTAATCCATGATCAAGTCTGAAGAAATCCTTGTGCCTCCTACACTCCTGAGTTATATGAAACCTTTGTTTCCTCTTTTGAGATGAAGGTTTCCTCTTTTGAGATGTCCTCCATCCCTCTTATGACATCCTTGTGTGTATTGATGGAGGAAGATTGCTGAGGTTGGGACAGGATGGATCAGAGGACGATTCCGCTTGGAGCTGGAGAAAGACTCAGGTTCTACCTTTCATTTAGCTTACATCAATAAATAAATAATTTTTTGTTCCTGATATTTATCGTGTTTATGCATAGATCCATGTTGTGATTTACTTATAAATATTATATTAATGCTTAATTGCTCATTCACTTAGATGATATAACACATATATCATGAAAATACTTTCTGTTATTGTTGTTTTATATTCTTTGCTTGAATAAGTTACAGATTCTAAAGGCATCAGAAGGCGTAGAGGGTTTCGACCCTGCGGGATTGACACCGAACATAGGACCTCTAGGTAATAACACCTCTTCCCACTTCAGTAGTTTAAGCATTTAGGCTATTTGTTTGCACATTTCTTTCTACTGTATTCCTTCTGCTCTATTGGGGTTTTCAACCCAATACCCTAAGGTGTTTCCACCCACAACAATGGAGCAAATAACAGAAACATTCATCTACAATGTTTGTACTTTTGAAATAAGGGTGGGCGATCAACTAGGCGCACTACTATGTCGAGATGGGTGCATTTTATTTGCTATCAAAATGCAAAGGAGCTCTAGTGAAATTGTTTTGTGGGTAGTTCGAAGTCTAGTTCTCAAAACTATGCTTGGTGGCTCTGAGTACAAAGGTGTGGTTGTGAGAAGGTATAGAAAAATCACAATGAAATCTTCTTTCGCACCTCTGCACCTTACATAACTTTAAACGATTAAAACATATAACATATTTCAAACTTTATAGTAAAAAGAACTACAAAAGTTTGGGGCATGAAAAGTTTGGGTTGCATTAATATCAGGTGTGAAATAAGGATGGTAAATTAATTATCCCCAATACTATGTCTACGTGGGCTCGTTTTATTTGAGCTTCCCAAATATGAAGTGTGAGGGACCATTTATAGAAGCGTGTGGAGGGGGGGTTTGTTACTTGTTCCGCACACTCATTCTCTCATACAACACTCCTTCCTCGTATGTATTATAAAGACACTTCATTTAATATTGGATAATAATTATTTAATTGACAAATTTCAAATCACAAATGCATTTAATATTCGAGAAACTCAAATAAAACGAATCCACATCAACATAGTAGTGGGCACAGTTAATCGCCAACCCTTATTTCACATCCTCTATACATGTAGCTCAAAACATTTATGTCCCAAACTTTAATAAGGAAAAACAACCAATTAAATGATTAATATGTGGTCTGAATACAGAACATTGCAGAAGAAGTAGTATTCGGGAATCGTGAATAGAAACATTTGCCATTTTGCCACATCTCCTTTACATCCCAATATGAAATAAAACGTACATGTAAACAAAACTTTTCATGCCCCAAACTTTAATAAGCCAAAACCATTAATTAATTTATTAATATATAGTCTTGTCTGAGAAGGAGAAATGTAGAAGAAGTGTGCAGAGAGGGAATTTATGTGGAGTTACGGAACATTCCGAGAGAAAGTTTATGTTCTTTTATTTGCATACACGTTCCATTGCACACCACTTCTTCCTCATGCTCAAAATTTAATAAGGGAAAGCCACCAATTAATTGATTAATATGTAGTGTGGATATAGAACATTGTGGAAGAAAGTAGTATTTTTCATTTTCCCACAACTCTTTTGCATCTGAATACCAAATAAAACGTACATGTAAACCAAACTTTTCATTCCCCAAAATTTAATAAGCATAGACACTTCATTCAATATTAAATAATAAGTATTTAATTCACAAATATAAGATCACAAATGCACAAAGTATTCAGGAACCATGAGCACTAATATCATTGTTTCTACTTTGATGTAGTTTTTAAATGATCAAAGCCTTCGAACATAGTTTTGAAAAATGCACATCGGATCATCAAAAAAGCAATGTTGCCACAACTCCATTGCATATTGATATCAAATAAAACAATCCCACATCAACATAATATGATATACATGAAAACCAAAATTTTCTTGCCCCAAAGGGGAAATGTAAGCGGAAATGTAGAGCATTACGAATCAAATTTTTTGTTCCTTGTTCTACACAACCATTCTCCCACACAACACTTCTTTCTCACACGCATTAAAAGGACACGTCATTTAATATTGGATACTAAGTTTATGCTTAAAGTTGAAATAATTTTATGCCTACTAAAAAAGGTTCCCTTTGCACACCTATTCTCATTCACGTGTCCCCTCTACCGCACATCCTTTATTCTACAAACATTAATGAATCCATGCACCTATTCTCCCGCACAACTCAATTTGTAAAGTTTAAAATAAATAAATAAAGTTTAGAATGAAACAAGATGCAAATGCACTAGGATTCCATGTGTTAGTGTGAGTGTCAATGTCTATGTTTCTCCTTCCGCACTTCTATAGACATTCCCCACATTGCATTGCAAAAACAGTCTAAACTAGAATTTTCATGGCCCAAACTTTAATTAGCCAAAACTGCTAAATAATTTATTAATATGCAGTGTTGTGTGGGAATAAATGTATAGAGGGTGAATGTATGCAGAGTTATGGAACATTCTAAGACAAAGTTTTTGCTCCTTGCTCCGCACACTCATTTTCCTACACAACGCTTCTTCATCATGCACATTAAAAAGACACTTATTTAATATCACATATTAAGTATTCAATTCAGAAATGTGAGCTCACAAATGGACACAGTATTCGAGAACAGTGAATACCAAGATTCATTGTTTCTACTTTGATACATTTTTTAAAAGATTAAAGCCTTTGAACAACGTTTGTGTGTATATCGGGTTATGTCAAAATGGACTCATTTTATTTGATATCGAGATGAAAAGTTGTTGATCATCCATGTTTCTCCTTCTGCACCTATACACAAATATTTTAATCAAATATATTAAATTTGTAACTTTACCATCGCTTTCACTTACACAACAATCAAAGAGGTAGGTGTACACTAGAAGTGCACAAGAGGGGAAAAGTTTATGTTCCTTGTTCCACACACTCGTTCTCCTACGCAACACTTATTTTTTATACGTGTTACAAAGACACTTCATTTAATATTGGATATTAACTATTTAATTGGAAAATGTCAAATCACAAATGCACTTAGTGGCATACTCCATTTGCTGAAGGTTGTGAATTCGGGAAAACATTTTTTCGTTTTTGAACTATATTTTTTAGCAAGATGAGTAGAAAAATGTTCTCTTGCAATTGTCATTGGATTGAAAGATATATTGCAAGAAGTTTGTCATGTGCTTGAAACTGTCCTTATTAGCATTCCCCTCTTTGATTTGTAATACTGATTGCATCCCTTTCTATATCACTGAAATTGTAATGGCACTGATTATGCAAACTGGAAATGGATCTCGACTACGAGAAATATTTGCAATCATCATATTGGGGAAAATTAATACTCTTTAGAAACAGGACAAATGTTTTATACAATGCTAAATCTATCTAGTAAAATAGTTTTCTTATAGCCACCACTATCATATTTGTGCTTTGGAATTATTTCGAAATTTCTAATAGAAACACTAGCATTTGCAATAAGTTTTGCCTCATGTTGTTCGATTAACAGTGTTGGCACAAACAATGTTATTGTCATTTTTGCCTTTTAATCTCTCAAATCTGCACAAAGTATTGGTCTCATCTTATTTGCTAAACTTGGAAAATACTTCATGTCATGTTGTTACTGATATCTTCAACCAATAATAGCATAGACTCCTTCTTCTTTTTTTCCTAGTCATGAGCATTGAATTGAAATTAATTCAAGAAAACAAAAATAAATATGATATACAGTTATCTAAACTTGGACAAAACTACATTTTTGTCTTTGTTTTTTATCCATTTTTTGTTCCTTTCATTGTGTCTCCTCTGATATCTACTTATGTAATTGTGCTCATGTTATTTTAATAATGAAATGGTTATGCCTCACATTGCAATTTACATAGTGCAGAGATGTGAGAGTGCGAAGGAAACACAATAAAAAATTCCTCCATACTATGTACTTATCATTTAGATATTTTGTGTTTTTCTTAAAATTTAATAATACAATTTATCAAACTATTTATTTCTTTAATTAAATAAATTGATTTAAGATAACAAAATAAAGATGTTTTTAAAACTATTTATGCATTTGTTTGCACATTTCAACATTCCTTTCAATTTGCAAAAAACCAGGGATTTCTCGTTGAACCTCAAGACAACACCCTACATTCGATCATGGTGTTGTGTAATATGCTAAATAAAAATATTTTTGATGCATTTTAAGTAATTTCTCAAAATCAATAAAGCATAAAGCATGATATATTAAAGACTAAAAATGAATTCCAGTACACAGGGATTGGATTGCCTTGTCCTAAAGAAACAAAACAATCATCTCATCAAATTTTAAATAAAAATAATTGCAAATAAAGGAAAAAGATATTTGGATTCCATAGCAGAAAAAGGGAAACCTCTAACAATCGACAACATTGGAAGCATTTGTAAATGAAACTAACTATCAGTTTTGAATAAGCTTCTTAAAGGCTGAGATAGTACATTAGTAATGAAGATCCTTGCATTGGTTTTCATCTGATGGGCAGAGTAATTTATTAAAATTGTAAACCACATTGTGTAGAGTTTGAAGGAAGAAAGCTTGACTCAATATAGTCCCTTCTCTTCAACAGACTCCCCCGTACACAACTTCTCTGAACACACTTTCTCCCGCACTTCTTGTACACCCTTTCTTCACAAAAATAATTAGTAGCAGTTTCATATTAAATTAATATATAAAAACTTCCTCCACATATTTGTTTAGTCCCCTCCTCTCTCCCCCGGCCCCCCCCCCCCCCCCCCCCTCACTTATGTTAAGGGACCTAGAACCCCATCAATTCTAGCATCATTGGGCAAAGCAGTATCAATGCCAGGTATATCAATGTCAAAGCAATCAGCGACGAAATGGCCACTCACAAAATAAACATTTTTTCCATGCCTCGACTCTCCATATTAAATTATTCTTGTGCAAAGTTAGAAGCAAGAAAGTTTGACTCGATATAATCCCTGCTCTTTAATAAAGTCCCTTGCACACAATTTCTTTGTGCACCCTTACTTTTGCACTTCTCGCACACTCTTCCTCCTTCCTTCGCATATTTATTCAACCCACCCCCTCGCTTACATAAGGGACCTGAAACCATTATCTTTTTGTCTTTGTTTCTTATCTTTTTTATGTTCCTTTCATTGTGTCTCCTCTCATATCTGCTTTTGTAATTGTGCTCATGTTATTTTAATAATGAAATGGTTATGCCTCACATTGCAATTTGCATAGTGCAGAGATGTGAGAGTGCAGAGGAAACACAATAAAACCTTCCTCCACACTACGCACTTATCATTTAGATATTTTGTGTTTTTCTCAAAATTTAATAATAAAATTTATCAAACTATTTATTTATTTAATTAAATAACTTGATTTAAGATAATGAAATAAAGATGTTTTTTAAACTATTTATGCATTTCTTTGCACATTTCAGAATTCCTTTCAATTTGCCAAAAGTCAGATATTTCTCGTTGAACCTCAGGACAACACCCTACATTTGATCATGGTGTTGTGTAATATGTTAAATAAAAATCTTTTTGATGCATCTAAGCAATTGCTCAAGATAAATAAAGAGTAAAGCATGAGATATTAAAGACTAAAAATGAATTCCAGTACATAGGGATTAGATACCTTGTCCTAAATAAACAAATTTTTCATCTCATCAAATTTTAAATAAAAATAATTGCAAATAAAGGAAAATTAATATTTGGATTCCATAGCAGAAAAAGGGAAACCTCTAATAGTCGACAACGTTGGAAGAATTTGTAAATGAAACTAACTATCAGTTCTGAATAAGCTTCTTAAAGAATGAGATAGTATGTCAGTAATGAAGGTTCTAGAACTGGTTTTCATCTGATTTGCAAAGAAATTTATTAAAATTTTAAACTACATTGTGCAGAGTGCAAAGGAAGAAAGATTGACTCGATTCAGTCCTGACTCTTTAACAAACTCCCCTACACACAACTTCTTTGCACACCCTTTCTCTCGCACTTCTCGCACACCCTTTCTTCACAAAACAAATTAGTAGCAGTTTCATATTAAATTAATATGTAAAAGCTTCCACTGCATATTTGTTTAGCCCCATCCCCACACCCCCTCACATATGTAAGTGACCTAGAACCCCATCATTGGGCAGAGCAGTAGCAGTGTCAGGTATAACAGTGTCAAAACACTCACCGACAGAATGGCCACTCACAAAATAAGCCTTTTTTTTCCATGTCTCGACTCTGCATATTAAATTAGCCTTGTGCGGAGTGTGAAGCAAGAAAGTTTGACTTGATATAATCCATTTTCTTTAAGAAACTCCCTTGCACACAATTTATTTATGCACCCTTTCTTTTGCACTTCCTGCACACCCTTTCTCCTTCCTCTGCATATTTATTCATCCCACCCCCTCGCTTACATAAGGGACTTGGAACCCCGTCAGTTATGGCATCATTGAGCAACACAATAGAAGTATCAGGCATAATAGTGTTAGAGCACTCACTGACATAATGGTTACTCACAAAATTAGTTTTTTTAATTTTAAAATGAGTTTTCAGGAACTGACAAATACTGAAAACAAATCGTCCTCCTCCAAGGGAATTGTGTTGCATAAACACTCACTCAGCAAATGGAAAAATAGAAATACGATTTCCAGAAATTAGGAAATTATTTTTGAATTTACGGAAAATAGAAATATTTAACATTTTTCAAAACTTTAATTAAAATTGCAAAAACGCAACAAAATAATTGAGAATTAACCGACCCTAACTACAAGGCAAATACTACGATCCCTAACATAACAGCTACTAATAAATTTGATTTATTTACCTGTTTTCACCATACTTGTTTTATCCATACCTCCATGTCTTATCAGAGTCACAACTCCATTTCTTATCAATATCATAGTATATGTCATGTTAAGGTAAAATTAATTGTTAGCATGCATGTCAAGTGAACAACGAAAGATTATAAATATTTGATCATCTACTTCCTACCCATTCATTAAATAAAGTGTTACTTTGGTGCATTTCATTCTTTATTTTAGCATAAGATTAAAAATATTTGATCATCTACTTTCTACCCATTCATTTAAATAAAGTGCTACTTTGGTGCATTTCATTCTTTATTTTAGCCTAGGTTAAACCATAATATGAGAGGAAGATGTTGCAATGATCAAGATTCCAAGTTAGGCAAAGTTAGGCATTTGCGACAACTTTTATTGAGTTTTGGTTTGAACTCAATTGTGATTTTCAAGGGTTTGAAAATTGTAAACTAAAAGTTATAAAGCAGTGATTAAATAATTACATTTTTTTAATGTGTTAATCATATAATTTTGATTTTAATAAATATTTTTTAATGTGTTAATCATATAATTTTGATTTTAATAAATAAATTAATATTTATTAATGTCTACAACAAATATTTTTTAAAGGCTAAAAAATTTAAAATTACTTATTTTATTCAAATCCCTCTCAAATATATGCATTTGACACACACTCTTGGTGTCAAAAAAAATATTTTCATCCCTAATACATATTTGACACACTTTCTGATGTAAAAAATCTTATTTTCATCCCACCATTGAGAGTTATATGTTTACCTACTCTTCTATAAAGGGAAATATTAATTTCTTTCATGCCTTGGTTTAGGTATCTTGTTAGGTGTGTATGTCAAAAACTTTCAAAAGCACATGAACAAATGATTGTTATTATTCGATCAAATTGGTCATAATTGTTTACATGGTACACATGATGAATTATGTCTAATTTAGGATAAATTATGTGTGTAAGTACAAAATGAGGAATTAGTACATTTTTCACTCAACTTGAAAAATGAAGATGACATAATTCCCTTTTTCTTATGGTTAAGTCAAGTCATAAACAACTTGGTACGAATATTGCTTTTGCCTTTTTAAAATAGTTACATATTTGGTACTAGTTACTCTTACCAATGTATTTGGTTTAAAGTAAACGAATATATTTATTCCTGATTTTTAACAAACATAAATATGTGATATAATGACAAATTTTTTGCATAATCATCACTAAATTCAAAAATGGAGATGATAGTGATTGATATGATTTTCGATGTAATTATTTCAACCTTTATTATTATACTAATCATGTAATTTATGTTCGAAGTGATATACGTTTTAATTTTTTATTTTATCTTATTAAAATATAATATACATTTATGTTTGAAGTGATACATGTTTTTATTTTTTATTTTATCTTTATTAAAATATAATAAATATTTATAATCAATTTGATTACATTTTGAATTATTTTAGGTGGTACGATTTTCATTGAATAATAATGAATATTCTCCCCATATAGGGTGAATCGGGATGTAAGTTGTGGTGGGGAGAGTGAGGATGCCACCACCTCTTTTCATGGGTGAGGCTAACGTGCCTCCCTCCGACACCATGAAGAACGGTGTGGTATTAATCACACACATGGGTATTAATGTTATTGTGTGAGCTATCACTTCTAAGGCATTGGACCATATCCTTATTAAGATCTACACACAAGTTGGACTATGCCTCAGCAATTGAGTTCTCAACTATAATGGTGTTTGGCTACACCACCACAAGGGAATTCACCTACCATTATTTTGGATAAGAGTTGGTCATTTAGTGCAAACGCTTCAGTGATTTGTCTCAAGGCTTTCTATTTCTTTTGTGTGTTTCCTCACGAGCTTTTTTGGGACACTTTAACTATGTCTCTGTGCTTTCTATCCACTCTACTACATTCCTATTATGAACCTTGTGCCATAAAAATGATAAGAAACCAATTATTACATTCCACTTCGAGGGCGAAACCTCTTTTTTCAATGAATACAATGTACAAGATAATATTTGATGATCCTAAGACTAGGCCTCCTCACTATATATAGAGGAGATAAAGGGTACAATTATAAAAAATTGGGACTATGAAAGGTTCTAGCCTACATAAAAATATGAAAATAGAAATGTAATCACTCAATATCTAGGGCTTAATATGGGTTTTTAGCATTAACATGGGGATTATGTATGGTCTAATGTGCCCCTCACATTCAAACAAGTGTTGTCCTCAAGACATGACTATATACGAGTGCTTCTAAATGAACAAGTCATATTCCCATGTTGCCTCTTCCACTAGTAGGTTCTTCCATTTTATGAGGTACTCAATAATTGCTCAATTTCTCAACTGCTTAATCCTTGTTTCAAGGATTGATCCATAAACTTTTGTGGATATTTTATCACAAGATATTTGATAATATTATATTTAAAATATGTAATTCTATGCTATTACATTTTTATTAAATTGCTAGATCTATAGATTTTACTGTAAATAGTACATGCATGTGAATGGACATTATGCAGAAAATAGATAACGACAAAATAAAATCTCACACACACATAAGACACAAGATTTATCCTCAGAAACCCTTTCAGGAGAAAAAACCAACTGGAAGGTGAGGTCGCTCCACTCTCTTTCTCTGTCTGGAAATATGGTTGTGAGTACAAAGAAGTATGGTGTGTGGCCCATAAGCTGCGACAATGCATAAATCCCCTCTTGTGCTCTACCTTCTATCCCTCTTATCTATTTTTTTCTCATCTAAGGAACAACTTCACTCGCAAGAATGGAATGCCTCTTCCTCCTAGTGGCCTGGTTATAATATAGCCCAGTAGCCTGCTAGTGGTTAAGTTTGACTATCTCAACTCTTAACCAGAGCTACAATATAGACTCGTCTAGAGTTTTTTACATCATAATCATTTGGCTAGCCCCTTTTCCATGAATAATGAGGGCTAATGTGATATCTTCTCGAATTATGGGTGTGAAAATAAGAAGGTTAACTTCTAAGTGGCATAACTTTTTCATATGGACTCTAATTGACATGCTTCTTGTTTTAGATATCATTTTTGGGATTCAACTGCATAACTTTTTCATATGGACTCTAATTGACATGCTTCTTGTGTCATTGAAAAGATATATGTGTGTAGAATAGCATGAAAAGGTGTTGTGTTAAAGAAATAAAATTTTACCCCTCAAAAAATGTCATTTGATGCCTCGAAATACTCCCATAAGGTTTTAGACCTTGTTTTTCCAAACTAGGTCCCATTGGTAAAAATGGTCTCATGAGATAATTCCTCCACTTTTTTCCCCTCTAAATGCATCGAGATGGATAAAAAAATAATATAATGATCCAATTATTATCAAGGATTGTTTCTCGTTTTAATATGATTTTCTCTTCTTCATTAATCCTTGGTAAAGTAGTTTGGGTTGGGATATTTTCACAAATTACCTTCATTAAGCAAGAAACATAGAAAATTGGATGTACACATGAAGATGGAGGCAAATCCAATTTGTAAACCATACTTGTTATCCTCTATGAAAAATTTTAGGGGCCATAATACCTCGATGTTAATTTATTGTTCTTAGTACATCTATCTATCTCAATCTTAGCATCCCATTATTGAGTTCGAACGAGTGGCATTGGGGAAGATTACCGATTCCCAACTCATGCATATTTTGTTGCTTGAGGAACATCTATTTAAATGGTTGTATTATCACAAATACCCAATCCTACTTCAAATTCCCTTTCACTGTGATGTTGATTTCCATGTTGTTTCATTCTATTTTGTGCTATAACCAATTTTCCCTTCAATATTTTGAGAACCTCTTTATGTGGCCCTCTATTGCTTGAGCCTTTATACTCCATTTCAAGAGAATGTGATGGGTGGAGTATTTGTATCCACAAATTTCCATAAATGGTGACATTTTTTATGAAGTATGGAAGGATGTGTTTTGCCACCATTATACCAAAGGAAAGCATTTGACTCATTATGTATATTTATTAGATGCAAAGCCACATAGATATTGTTTAAACATTTATTCACAATCTTAGTTTTCCCATCAAATTTAAGATGGTAGCATGAGCTATAAGCCAATTGAGTACCCAAAGAAGAAAAAAATTCAGTCTAAATTTTTTTTATTGAAAATTGATTTATGTCACTTATAATACTATTTGATATCGCATGTAGATTTTGTGTAGGTTTTAACCCCGTACAAAAATTACCTGCATAGGAATTCTAAATCACAGGAAAAAATAAAAATGCGAGAGCATAACACATAAAACACATATACACAGAGATTTCCCACTAGATCTCAAAACCGAGACTACCAGCTTGAT
>APFE031679877.1:479-16253 GCA_000404065.3 Pinus taeda | reverse complement strand
CATTTAAATTAACTAATTTTAATTTTTAATTAAATATAGTTATGTCGCAGGTCCTATCCAACTAGCTATTTCCTAGACAAATTTAGCCGTTAGTCAATATAGTCGTTGCCTGGTCAAAAATTATAGTCGTTGGATGTTCTGCTCTAACAATTTAACATGCAAACTGAATCTGATTCTTCAACTTGTCCTGATGATGAACCACACTGGTTGGTTCGAAATGCGTCGACAAATGAAATATCATGTGATTTATGCTAAAAAATATCTCATAAACTTGATATGGATCACAGAAGCCTCAATTCAAGAATTGATTTTAACAACCCTACATTTGATCAACAAAACTTTGGCAATGAGCTTGGATATCTCATGATGCTTTTGGAGCAAATTGTAAGAGACATACATGATGACCGAAATGTGATCATCTCATTCATGAATGATCTCCAATGCAGCCAGTGGAAGGTGCATGATAGAATAGTGAATCTATAAATGGGTCAAGGGCGTATTTAGGAAAAACTAGATCACTTTGAAGGCAGATTGGCTAACATGGAGAAACATGTACACTATGTGTTTCATCCTCTGTTGTCACCATGTTCAAGACCAGAGAATCATGTTTGATAACTACCCTTCATAGTTAATAGCTCTTAGCTGTGTACTGATCCTAAAATATTTTTAGATCTATGTTTATTTTCCTTTTTTTGCAGTGCAACAATTTTTCGTAATTTGTAATGTCTTTTTGCTAATTCACTGCTACCCAATAAATCTAGTTAGAGTGAGGCAGGTAATATTTTTTCAAGTTGTTCTTGAAAATGCAATATTTTTTGCCTAAACTGATAATTAGTTTCATATACAAATGCTTCCAATGTTGTCAATTGTTCGAGATATTATTTTTTATTTATTTGCATTTCTTTTTATTTAAAATTTGATGAGATGATTGTTTTGTTTCTTTAGGAAAAGGTATCCAATCCACATGTGCTAGAATTCATTTTTAGTCTTTAATATCTTGATGCATTAAAAACAAATTAACATATCACACAACACCGTGATCAAATGTAGGGTGTTGTCCTGAGGTTCAACGAGAAATATTTGCCTTTTGGCGAATTGAAAGGAATGTTGAAATACATGAACGAATGGATAAATAGTTTTAAAAACATGTTTATTTCGCTATCTTAAACAAATTTATTTAATTAAACAAATAAATTATTTGATAAATTGTATTATTAAATTTTAGGAAAAACCCAAAACATCTAAACAATATATGCAGAGTGTGAAGGAAGATTTTATTGGGCTTCCTCCGCACTCCCGCATGGCCACACTCCATAAATTTCAATGTGACGCATAACCTTTTAATTATTAAAATAATGTGAGCACAATTACAGAAACAGATATCATTGGAGACACAACAAAAGGAGCAGAAAACAAGCAAGAACCATAGACAAAAAGGTAGCTCTATCCAAATTTATCTAATTGTATATCAAATTTCTACAGGGATACACAACACAAATTGCCATGTTCATTGGAATTATATAATTGGAGCAACCTATTACTTGTGCGGTAGAATATTTAAGGCATGCGACTATCTGTGAAGATAAAGTAATTGCTAGATATTTTTTACCAATGAAAACATTGTTGCGGAACAAGAAAATATGTGTATCAAATAACGTAAAAATTGGCTATTTGTAGTGTGAAAAAATAATTGTATGGAGGGGGAGTATGTGCGGAGAGCTGGACTTTTATTGAGATTATGTAAAATTTTGTTGAAATGTCATTACAGAACTGAAAAATATGTGTAAAATACCATGAAAGTTGACATTTTACAATGTCTAAAAGAAGTGCGTAGAGAGAGAGCCTATGTGCTACGAATGTGGATGAATAAATATTCTCCTGCATATATCCCTCCTATGCTTATCATTTCAATCTGTTAGAATGGATACTAGTTATAGAGATCGATGAATAGTGAACATTACAATGTTTCAAATTAAATGTTATTAAGCATTTGAATGATGCCCCATTTATGCCAAAAAATGCTAATTATTCATTAATATGTAGCTTGTGGGAATGTGTGTGGAGGCATGGAACATTCTCAAACAAACTTTATGTTTCTTTCTTTGGACACCTTTTCTCGTGCACAACACTTCTTCCTCATACGAATTAAAAAGAGACTTCATTTAATATAACTATTTAATTGAAAAATATGAAATCACAAATTCACTTAGTATTCACGTAACCCAAACTTTTCATGCACCAAACTTTAATAATCCCAAAATGCTAATTAATTGATTAATATGTTGTGTGCGGAAATATATATAGAGATATGAGACATTGCGGAAGAAATTTTTTTTCCTTGCTCTGCACACGCATTTTCCTACACAACACTTTTTCCTCACATTCATTAATAAGCCAAAACCACTAATTAGTTTATTAATTCATTTTCCAGAAAATGTTTAAAACTCAAACACTTCATTTTAATTCTCAATGCATTTCACTCAAGGTATGTTCAATTCATTCCTATGTGTGGGACACTTATGTCAATGGTTTAATAGTTTAATTCTCCCTATGTGTGAACTAATACAGTAGGTCACTTAATTAAAAGGTCAAATATTTACATTAATCTATAATATGGAGTCAGTAAGCATGCCCAAAATGGTATTTTGATTTCCCATAATAGTATATATTGATTCTGCAGTTGACCTCTTGTTAATGATTCTCGGGTAAGAATGAAATATGTTTCCCTATGCAATGCTTTGACCTATCCATTAGCAAGATCAAATGGTTTACCTTTCCATTGAGGTATATTATTACAAATATGAACTTCTACAAAGGCACATAGATAAGCTAACCTATGAGGATAATACGATATATTTTGGTGTGCAGAGAAAGCAACAAAAATTGTGCATCAAGAATGTGTTTGTGGAGCAAGGGACAGAAACTCCTCTGCACACCCTTTCTCGGTACACCAAAATTTTCGGTATTTATGTGCAAAGCAGGGTAGGTTTTTGATACTTTCTCCTCACAACCATTGCACAAAAAAAATCTAAAATCTATACTAAAATTAAAAAATTATAAAACTAATAATAGTTTTAAAATGCTAGTTTTTAGCCTAACATGAACCAGTAGAGACCATATCGAGTCAAGATACAAATTTGGTTTGCAGAGACAGCTCATCATCTTCACTTATTCGACATTTGATATACATGTAAACCAAAAATTTCATGCCCCAAATTTTAACAAGTCAAAACTGCTAATTAACTTATTTATGTGTATTATTATGCAAAATGAAAGTGTGTGGAAGAAATGTGCAGAGGGAGAATGTACGGAGAAGTGTGGAACAATGCAAAAAAAAAAACTTTTATTTCTTTCTCCACCTGCCTATTCTCTCACGCAACACTTCTTTCCCACATATATTAGAAACACACTTCATTTAATATTGGATAATAGGTGTTCAATTCACAATGTGAAATCACCAATGCACTTAATATTCGGGAAATGTCAATACCAAGGTTCACCCAGTCAATTTTTATAGAAAAACATTAGCTGTTAGCAAAACAAAATAACAGATTAAATGGTATTGAGCACTCGAACGATGTCTTGAATACGCATTGGTTCACCGAATAAATGTTGAAAATACTTTTATTTATTGGTATGGGAGCTTTAGTTAATCATAGGATTAAGCTAGATCGAACATTGGATTCGAACTGATATGGAAAATAACATTTCCATAAACAAGCAGTAACCCAATGCAATAAAATCAATGTTTAAGTGTCATTGTATAATTACATAAATAAAAATAAAATGAGAATTAGGATATTAATAAAATAGTATATTAACCTTCATTTCTAAATCGTGCCAAACATAACAATCATGAAATGCAATCCTATGAATTGAACTATCTCGAGTGGGAATTTAAGAAATATGGATATGTATTATAGTAATCGATATCAGAACAATCTTTTTTAATTGAAGATTAGGGAAAAAACTGGTACTAGCCATATTGATGATGATCAATGGTTAATGAATACCATTAAAATCGATGGTAATTAAATCTCCTTCCAAAACTTTAATGTCAATTCATGATTTAGATGAGTTATGGCCTTTGATGCATTATATGTAGGCTTGTTGGTTCTAAATTGGTTTCTAAAAGCCCTGAGAAAGTGGTTTGCTTTGATTTTTCGAAAACTGATGAGTGTTATCGAGATTTGATTGATCAAATGTCTATTGTTTTTTGAATTGCCTTTATCTTGTTGTAGGCTTGTTAACATTGAACTCACTTCTAAAATCTCATACAAGTGATTATCTTCCTTTCTTCTTAATCTAACAACTATTAATAGGATTTGCTTTCTCACTCTTCAATTGTTTTTTGAATTTTCCAAGTCAAAAATAGTTTAAATGGAAACTTTTCCATGAATTTTAAATACAATTATGATATTCTTGACATTATTAATTTGGTGTTACACTAGAATCTATCATTGTAGTTCCATAGAACTGGTAAGCGAAATGGGCGAGGGGGGTGGTGGGCGGGGGGAAGGATCTCTTTCACTCAGAATACCATGGTTTAGTTGTTATTATTACAATACTAAAAATGAGACAACTGGTTGAAGGAAGCAATGGAAAAATAATGCAGAAAGGGTCATATGTAGTCATCCAAGATATATTAATACTCAGCTAAGATAACTTAATGCTTAGGCAATATATCTTAACGCTAATGAATAACATATTATAACTTCAACAAATTCTTGGGCAGATGGAAGATGAACTAGAAGCCATAAGAACGCATTAGAAGAGCTCTTGCAAAACATGAATGGAGAAATCAAACCTCCATTCTCGCAGCACAATCAATTGAAGTGCCAACCTCTAGGAACTATCATTGATTAATAAAGAAATTGTTACCAAATTTTGCTACTTTCTCAACCAATTTTGAAATTCAATATATGCTAAAGGTTATTTATTTCCATTTTCTTGACATGGTAAAACAAATACTTTTTTGAAACATATAATAGAATAGTCCAATAACGTTGCATCACTTATACTTTGATCATGTTCATGAAACATAAATTTTGTAAATTATGCCAAATTGGATCATTAGACTAATGTAAATGTTATGTGTGAAGTATTTTCTTTTGTTTGTTAATCTAATCAAATTTTCCAATTACAAACAGAGGGATCTTGTTTTTTCCTTCAAGAAAAGTTACATGCTAGCAATTACAAACATACAAATAGTGTTCCTTCTTTTAGGAAAAGTTACATGCTAGCATTAAGTTACTTGTCTTACTGCATTGTTTAAAAAGTCATGTGCAACGGAAAAGCCTATGCAAACATAAATTGCGTGTGAAGGAAATTCATTTTCTAATATTGTTTTACTAATAATATGATTTGAAAATTTGATAAATCAATACAACAATGTAAGAAATCACATTGCAAAAAAGAAAACATGACATAGCACAAAGCTAGCCACACATTACTGCAAATGTTAGAGTATATATAATGCTAGTAAATAGCATAGTACAAAACATGGAACTTAAACAAATAAATTCATTGAAATAGGCATTTATACAATGTTAATAGCTACAAATCAGGTAACCACGAGATGAAATCAGATCCCCACCATCCAACAAACCTAAAAATCTCACTAGAAATGGTCAAATTCTTTAAGTAGAAATAAAAGGTGGTGTTAAGATTGGAATTGTGGAAATGCAGAAGTGCGCAAATGAGGACACGCCCCCCACCCCTCGCCAATATTCAATTGAAATTCAATCTTACTAATCACTGGTAACAAGGATATCTACATTTTTTCTAGAATGCCTCTTTATTTTGACAACTCGAAAATAATACCATCTCTAGAATATTGTTAGTAGATTGCTTGAAAATGCAACTAAAGAGAATCATACCATCATTGGATTCCTCAACAATGCAAATAAAAAGAACTGTAATTGTATATGCAAAATCACATTTTGATGGTTTATTATAAATGTTATGTGTGATATTATTTTCTTTCTTTTTCTAATCTAATCCATTTGTACAATTGAAAACAGACAGATCTCGTTCTCCCCTTTATGAAAAGTTACATGCTAGAAACCACAAGCATACAGATATCGCTCCTTTAGGAAAAGTTACAAGCTAACATTAACTTGTCTAATTTCTCTATTTAAGAAGTCATGTGAGATGCCAAAGTCTATACAAACATAAACTATGTGTGAAGGAAAAATGTTTTCTGATCTTTTTTTACTAATCATATGATTTGCAAATTTGATAAATCAACAAAGTAATGTAGGAAATCAGATTACAAAAAAAAACATGACATAGGACAATGAGCTAGCTACACATTATATGTTGTGAATGTTAGAGTATATATGATGTTAGTAAATAGCATAATACAAAATATGGAACTTAAACAAAAAAATTAATTGAAATTTGTCTTTATACAATGTTAATATACATATATTAGGTAACCAAAAGATGAAATCAGGTCCCAACCATTCAACAAATCGAAAAATTTCACCGACAATGGTCAAATTCTTCAAGCAAAAAGTAGAAGGTAATGTTAAGATTGCAACCATGGAGATGTGGAGGTGCAAAAGTGTATACGCCCCCCACCCCTTGTGATTAGTCAATGGTAATTCAGTATTACTAGTTATCAATAATAGGGATATCTGCACTTTTTGTAGCACACTTGCTGATTTTGAAAACTCGACAATAAGACCATCGCTATAATATTTTCGATGGGTTGCTTGACAATGCAACTAAAGAGAATTGTATCATCATTAGATTCATCAACAATGCAAACAAAGAGAACCATGATTGTATATGCAAAATCAAGTTTTAATGGTTTATTGTAAATGTTCCATTATCTCCAAATTAGAAAACAAATCAATAGCAGTTGATTTGTTCGCACAATATTGCTAATAGGAAATCTTTTGTAGATCAGGCAGTACTTTCTCTAGTTCCATGCCTCTCAGGCACAATGTGTTGTAGTCATGTTGTTTGCATGTATGATATAGTTTAATCGATGGAAATAACAAAGCAACAATTTTCCTTGCAAATGGTACAACAAACCACAGTTTCATCCATAGTTCTAGCAGTTGTAACCAGACTACTGCATTTCACACATATAGTCTCATTGGGGTTTGTATATGCACTAGTTTTCGTCAGTGGTCCTTGTAAATGTTGCAAAATTGACATATAAAACTGAGAGTTAGCAACTTCAAATCAAATGTGTTTTTTATCTTTCTATATATATATATTATATATATATATTATATTTATTATTATATATTATATATATATATATATATATATTATATATATTATATTATATATATTATTATATATATATATATATAACTAATATATATATATATATATATATAATATATTAAATATATATATTATATATATATATATATATATATATAGATTTAATATATATATATATATAGATATTATTATATATGTATGTAGTATGTATATGTATTATAGAGAGAGAGGGAAAGAGAGAGAGAGAGAGTTAGTTTACTATGCATACTCCACTCGCTGAAGAAAATAGTTTTGTCAGACTTTTTCACTTTCTTTTCTATTTTCAATGAACACTGAAGAAAATGGTTTTGTCAGACTTTTCACTTTCTTTTCTATTTTCAATGAACATATGAACATGGATTGTGAAGTTTGAAAATTGTTTTCTCATTTTTTAACTATATTTTTTAAAAAATGAGTGGAAAAACATTTTCTTGCAATTTTATTTAGATTGAAAGATGTGTTGGAAGAATTTTGCCATGTACTTGAACCTGTCACATATGTAGTATTTGTAAAACAATACATGTAAATCATATAAGAGATGGATAAAAACTTCTTAGCATTGAAGCATTCAAATAAATATAATCTTACTATTGCCCTGTCTTGATATGCATTCCTATCTTTGATATCTAGTACATATTGCATCCATGTCTATGTTACTAAAATTGCAATGGCACCGATTGTGTCAACTAGAAACAGATCTTGACTATGGGACAAATATGCAATCATCATATTTGGGAAAAATTAGTACTCTTCGAAAATAGGACAAATGTTTTCTACAATGCTAAACATATTTAGTGAAATAGTTTTCTCACGGTCACCACTATCATATTTGTGCTTTGGAATTATTTAAAAATTTCTAATAGAAACACCAACATTTGCAATAAGTTTTGTCTCATGTTGTTCGATAAATTGTGTTGGCACAGGTAATGTTATTGTCATTTCAGCTTTCTTATCTATCAAATTTTCACATAGTATTGGTTTTGTCTTATTTTCTTTGTCCAAAAAGGTTTGATATGTAACTTACACAATGCCATGGAAAATGATTCATGTTATGTTGTTATTGATATCTTTGATTAATAACGGCATAGACTCGATATTTTTCTTCCTATTCATGAGAATTGAACTGAAATTAATTCAAGAAGACAAAAAAGAAATATGATATATAGTTAGCTAAACTTAGACAAAACTACCTTTATGTCTATGTTTCTTGCCTACTTTTTGCTCCTTTCGTTGTGTCTCCTGCGATATCTACTTTTGTAATTGTGCTCATTACTATCTCTACTTCTTCATCCATGTATATTGTCACATCATTGACAGTATCTTTATTTGAGACTTGTTTATAATCTGATATTTCTTTCAAGTTCACAAATATTGTCCTCAATTCACTGCTTAAAAGGACATTACAATTGATACTAAGTAAGAATTAGGTTATGAAAACAGAACCAGATATTGCAAAGTCATTGCTAATATATTTCTAATATCAGGTTCATAGTTACCAGAAAGAATTTGATTTCTATACATATAGGTAAAATACTAAGCAGATTTTAGTTTTGACAAATTCTAACTTATAGTTCCTTGTTACATAATACTAAATTAACAAATTAACAAATGTACAAATGCACAAACGTTTTATAGAAATATTCAAGGTACCTTTTTCCTTGTAGTTGTTCTCCTATATCTGAATCTCTAAGTGCTACATGTTTCCTGATAATTGAAAAAGTGTCGTTTTTAGTTAGAGTATATTAAAAATATAACAAAAAAAACAAAGAATTATATAATGTAATAATAAAATGACAATAAATAGAACAAAAATGAACCTCTTAGAAAAAGTATCACTATCTTTAATTGTATTTGTTCTATTTGTGTTCATCTTCCCTACTCTGAAGATATTAATTAGATCAAATAAATATGAAAACAATTCAAACCTAACAACTACATGATGGTAATGTATATTGTATAAACTCTTTTAGCACTATAATATTATCCACTTTTTGAATTGTGCACCTCATTGCTATAGGTTTGTAACGTATATTATATAAATGTTCTATACAAATGCTCTAAGTTCTCACATACAAAAGGAAGGACATGTCACTTACCTGACAAAAATGCTACATGTTTTTCACTTGCATTTGAAATGAGATTGCAAATAAAATCCCTCACATCATGCAACTAAAATAATGACCATCATACATCTTAGAGAACAAATAATTTTGTAACCAGCTCCCCAGAAAAGTAATCGAACATGTGTTGGAAACCTGTATGCCAAAAAATGCCTAGTCAATGCTCCTATGAACAACATAACTAGAACTAATGGTTACAATTGTCACGCTACCTTTTACATTTTCAACATACATATTAGATACTAACTAAAGATCACATGTTATTCATGATAATGTATTTTGAACATCTTACTAATTCACCAACAAAGAGAATAAATAGAATTAGTAGTTAGATTTGTCACATTACCTTCCAAAATTTCACTATATGTTTGAGATAATAATAATAATAATAATATGCTAAAAAAAATGTTAGAACCCTTATTTCACACCAAATATACACGTAACCCAAAATTTTCAAGGCTCCAATTTTAATAAGACAAAATCGCCATTTAATTAACTAATATGTAATTTTCTGGAAGGTATGCAGAGGTACGAAACATTGCCAAAGAAATTTTATGTTCGTTGCTCTACACACTCATTTTCCTGCACAACACTTCTTCCTCACATGCATTAATAACCCAAGACTATTAAATAATTGATTAATATGTAGTGTTATGCGAAAGGTATATCTACAGTAGAAATTTGTAGACGAGGAATGTATGTGGAAGCACAAACATTATAGAGGAAATTTTTTGTTCCTTGTTCTGCATGCCTATTTTCTTGCACAACGCTACTTCCTCATTTATGTTAAAAAGACACTAGATTTAATCAACTATTTATTTGACAAATGTGAATTCATAAATGCACTTAGTATACATGAAGCTCAAATAAAATGAGCCCACATTAACATAGTAATGGAAACAATGAATCATAAACTCCTATTTCGCACCCGATATACACATAACCCAAACTTTAATAAGTTCAAACTATTAATTAATTGACTAATATGTAATATTGTTATAGAAACTTTTGGGCACTGCAACCTCAATCATAAATGTCCATAAACTAAGGGCTCCTAAGTCCTTAAAAGTGTTTCTTCACTGCCTAAAGGAACAAGGTCAGCTGATTACATCATCTCCCAAAAGTTCTCCACTAAAAACTACTCAGAAATGGTCAAAACTGGACCATACTGAATACCCAGTGCAGAGGGTGCGATGCATACTGAATGACCCCTCTGTAGGGTGTGATGGGAAAGAATGGACAAATGGCAGGGATAATTTGCGAGGTGGAAGATCATGGAATCTTCCAGAAGCTTCCCCTCTAACACTTGCCTCTCTGTTTTCGACCAGGGGTGAGTAAGAGATCATCAGTCTCCAAGTGGAATCAAGAACTATCAGAGAGAGGACACTAATCAATACCCTAGAAGATGACTCACTCCCCTACAATCATATATGGATCCCTCATCACAGAGATCTAGAGGCTGGAATCTTGTATCTTGTAGAGAAGTGTTGTTGGTTTTCTGGTGAAACTTCATAGTGTTGGGTGATCTAAGCTTTACTTGAGGTGAAGAAGGGCTTTCTTGCTGGAGGATGATGCTGGATCAGAACATATGGTTGTAATCCTCCTACTTTTCTTGATATTAATAAAGCTATTCAAGTTTTCCTCCATATTCTTGTATGTTTGATTGTATATGCATTTATATGGTTAACACATATCTGGTCTTATGTTATTTATGAATATAGATCTTTGTTCTTCGATAGTAGTATGCTGCATTGATTCCATAGGTGCTCTTTGAAGTTGGGTAGATGAAGAAGAAACGGCGAAGATCTAATAGGAAGGGGAGGAATCAAGTAAGGTACCAAGCGCAAGACTAAGGTTGGTGTCCTTTGTTCCACTCTTATCTATTTTCATAAAGGAAAATGAAAGTAGACTTTACATGTTTGTTTCTAAGATAGCTACCAGTCTTAGTGGGAATAGCAGCTCCAAGTGGACACTATTCCCAGTAAAAAAATGGGGACTCCGCTGGGGAGTGAATAGACTGTTTGTTAGTCTATCTTTGTTTGTTTTATAAACTTACAGACGGATCCTGAAGTCAAGCCAGCTAGCCTTCGAACTGCATTTGTTATACAAATGCAAAGTAGACCAATGTTGCTTCAATCTATCTCTAGGTTTTGTTTATGAATTAAACAATCGATCTGCAAACATTCTAATTGCCCTAAGTGGTGGCTCTAGTAACCTCCTTAGATCAACTCCTGTGATTTACATTTACTGAACATCACTTACTCGGCCTAAATCCTTGAACTGAATTGCAAATTGTGAGCAAAAACTAGTTAAAAGTCTCGCACTGGTACCATCGCACCCACCCTTCAAGGCAGTCTGTATGCATCACACTTCCTATGTGCAGTAGGTGCGTTGCATATTGAATTCCCTGTGTGACAGGTGCGATGGTCAAGGAAGGTTAACTTTACCTTCAGGCTTTGGTTTTTTCTTCACTATTTTCAGTTCTATTAAGGAGTTTTACTGTCTATGGTCAGTATATCTCTGTGAAAACCCCCTTCTATTCCATCATTCTGCCTCTATTGTGCAAAGAACTGTAAGTGTTTTTATGTATTGTGCACCATTTTCAGTTCTCTTTTGCAAAAAAGTAGCGTATTCGAACTGTCGTTTCTTAATCTGAAAGTGTCATAAGTGTCGTTTTCAGTTATAGAAGAGAATCCCATTATTCTTGATATTCAATTATACTGTGACTCTTGTATATGATTTGAATTAGTAGTTTTTAAAGTGTTGAAAAGAAATTTTCATTTCAAAATCGCAAACTATCACCCTTATCTTCACTTCATTTTGAAAAGAAATTTGTTAAGTATTGTCGCTTCGAAAATAATTCAGATTTTCACTTAGCTTTCTTATCGTCATTCATACATTAAGAAGGCTTAAAACAAATACATGCATGTGCATTTGCATTTAGACTGCTTGGTTTGATTTAGGACAGTGCATTCAGTGTGTGCTCTGTGCTCTTTGTTGAAAGACTCTTAACTTTCTTTCCTTAGTAGCTAGGATTTTCATTGCCAAAAGAAGATTAAACAGTTGTTTATCATCTTAGACTGCATTTTAGGAATTGTATACACATCACGTAGTGAACCTGAAAGGCAAATTTTTAAACAAGATCAACTATAAAATAAATTTAATGAATCTAAAAACGCTTTGGAACCTAACGCACAACATTTAGAAGTCTAGGCTAGAGACGTATTTCGACATCGTAAAACCTGGTAACTGTTGTTTTCATTGTTGGTTGGGTGATTCCTCCACTCTGAGACAGCAAGTGCCAGTACTGACTTGTGCTCCCACGTACCATCGAGTATCTATTTGGAGACCATCATAGGTTGCATCCTTTATCCTTAGGAAGCTGTGTCTGCCACCCTATTAATCGCAATGCACTGAACACAACATTCGGGAAGATTGACTACCGTACCGTAAAAAGTATTCTGCAGTTTTGTGATTGGTTCGGCAATCCCCTCTGCCTATATTTTTGGAGAAGTCTATTTTTCTCCTTTTCAGACTCCTTAAAAGAAAAGGTCCATCTGAGCACTTGTCACTTCAGGCTCATTAAAAATTGAAGGCGACTAGAGTCATCTTTTGTTTTTTCTCGACTCTTAAAAATTGAAAAAACAAGTTGTGTCAAAGCGTCTAAAATTCATTTAATTTGAAAACATTTTCCCCTTTTATGTTGAGTTGATCAAGTAATCTGCAATCATGGAAGAAAGTCAATCAAAACCTCATCATTCACGGAGACTTACAAGTCAACTGTCGTTGACTCTGGAAGCGAAACCATTCCGGACAAAGTGAACTCGTTTGATCGGATCAAAGTCCCCTAGGTTGGTTGGAGCAATTACTCTGACATCCTCAGAGACTCCGGTTACTCCAAACATTTCTGGTATCCCTGCCTCTACAAGAGAAATTTTGCAGCAACAAAAGGACATTACAACTGATCCTAGTGCGACGGTAAACACTTCTATTCCTAAACCGGCTCCATCTACAGCTAATTCGGAAGGTGTTACTCCCCAACCGTTTGTTGCTGCAGAACTTATACCTTCTTCGGCACCAGAAATATTTTACAGACCTGACAGTCTGCCTCTTCCTCCTGGATTGATTTCCATAGAAGAGATTGTGGAAGATCCTCCATCTAACACTCCAACGCAACTTGGAGCTAGGATCGCCCTGTATCCTTCTTCATCAGAAGATATTCTACCGCCATCGTAAGTTCCTAAAGAATCGCTGAGGAATCTTTTGGATAGACTTAATATGTCTGAACAACCGTTGACATCAAGGACTATGTTACCCAACATAGCAGCAGTAGAAATTCCTGTTGCTACTTCGACAATGTTCGTCGGCATGCCATCTGTCCCAACTAGCTCTCAATCGTTGGATGGAATCCATCCAGGGGCTGTTTCGACAGTATGGACTATTCCCAGAATTGCATCTAGAATCTCTTACGTTGAGTCTTGACAAATTGATCCTTCAGAGTGTCAATTTGGGAAAACCAGTCCCCAAAGGAAAATCATTCCTTTGAGTACTGGATTACCATCATATGGAGGGCCATATAATCTTTCATTGCCTTCTTCGGAAGGACAACCATGGGAGAGTTCACAACAAAATTTAGGTTATGCTGGAATTACAACTAGCGGTTGGGTGCCAATCCTGCCTCAACAACCAAGAGTTGTATGCTCAATGCAACAAAGTTTACCTATGACAAATATCACCACTATGCCAGCTATTGTGGCAATATCGCAAGTACAAGCGTTGCCAGTTGTATGCCAACCTCAAGTTTCTCAAGTTGTAATTCAACAACCTCTTGTACCTACGACACAACCACAATCACCAACTAGTGGAATGACACAGGTTCAAACGGGGATCGCCACCCCCCATCTTGGTCAAACAGTCAGTACTGGACAACATCCCATGACTTCACAACCATGGCTAGTGCAATACCAACAACCGCAATTCCAACAAGCTTACCAAGGACATGAGCAACAAGTCTTTGTAAGTAATGGGCAGCCATATCAACCATATCATAATGGTTATGCCCATCAACCTTACCAAAGTTACCAACATCATATGCATTATGCTGGTATGCAAAGACCAACTGCTCAAGCAATTTCATCTTATCCTGGGTATGCTCAGCCAAGCCTGAATCAACAGTTTCCTTTTGTGGCAACTTTAGAGTTACCAAATCTAAATCGACTAACGAACGATCCAATTGCCTACGCCCCTTGGTGGTCGGCGATTCCGCATAAACTTCCGTCTGATATTCCTAAATTTAATGGAAATCTGGGTGAAGACCCATCGAATCATGTGATGACCTTTCACCTATGGTGTTCATCCAACACTCTCAATGATGATTCGATCAGGCTTCACCTCTTTCAGCAAACGTTAATGGGTCCAGCAGTAAAGTGGTATATCGAATTGCCTAGAGCATCGTTTAATAACTTCAATACCCTAGCCACAACCTTTTTAACCCATTTTCAATTACCCATAAGGTACGAAACAGGAACTGAGCTACTTACTAATTTAAAACAAACGATGGCCACTCACATATCCGATCATATTCATGAATGGCGACATCGTTGTAGAATGGTAAAAACGTATGTTCCTGATCAACGATTGGTTGAATGGTTTATTAAGTCATTGTTACCTGCTATTACAGAAGATGTGGAAAATGGAGGAGTCGTCACTGAAGAGCAAGTCATTGCTCGTGCACAATATCTAGACTTGATTTATACTCAGTTTGGCACGCTCTACGATAAAATCCCTGATGCTCCTAGACCAGAATTTTCCATTCCTCCCCCTCCTAAATCAAACAAAGACTCTCATGCCGGCAATGGCGTGATAGATACGACAAGCACTAAAACCATAAAGGCTACGTCGAAAAAGGCCCGCACGGTTTCAAGTCAAAATGAAAATGAGGAACTTCTAGCCTCGGAAGTAAATGTCGTGTTGACAAACAAAGGCAAAGAACCCAAGCAACTGGGAGGCAAGAAGAAAAAACAAGGGAAGAAGAAGAACCAGGAGGACTCATCTCCTAAAAAATCTTCTACAAACCCTTCTGGGGACAAGAAACCAAAAAGTCCATGCCATATATGTGACGAGGATCACTGGACCAAGGAGTGTCCATATAAAGATGAACTTAGAAAATTATTCAAAAGTTCTAAAACCTCGGCTGTATTGACTGATCTGTTTCCGAACCCAGGAACAAAACTGGTTGCTAACGAAAATGCTTCCCCGTCCCAAGTGCTAATGTTGTCAATTTCAAAGCAAGTGAATGATGCTCTCATATCGACAAGGAGTAAAGATTACGGGAATCCACAGATGTTGAACAACAAGGATAATGATCAAC
>APFE031679876.1:1480-85988 GCA_000404065.3 Pinus taeda | reverse complement strand
TATTAAGTTATTTATATTTTATATTTCTCTTTTACATTATTCATTATTTTTCATATCACATTGTAAGGCATTCCTTTGTTCCTATCGATGTTGATCATTGTACACGGCCATGTAGGTGGAATTGTGGGTAAAGCTTTATAACTTCGTATGTTTTGTTATATTTACATTGAAAGTGTGTTTTTACGAGTTTGGGTGAATAGACATGGTTCACCCCAACTAATGAAGGTGTTTTCTTTTCGGGATTGGGTTGAGCAGACACTGTTCACCTCAGCCAATGCTCTCTCTCTCTTTTCGTTTCAAGATAAAATCTAACGGGTGGAAAGGGTTTGCACAACCATTGTTCGTTCGCCTTCGATCTTGATGCAATTGACTAAGGCGCATGATATGAAATTAGTGGTTCGACGTATGATATGAAATTGGTGGAACCATTGGATTGTTTACCATTTGAAATTAGTTTAGTCGTAGGCGAGTTAGCTAAAGTGCTAGAGAAACGAGAATTCAATGGGGAAGAACCAAACGAAGGCATTGAATTATTATTACCATGATCTCTACTGCGATCACCATCAGTTTTTTCTTTTTTCCCAATCACAACTTTTATTAACTCGGCCACATTTTCTTCTTCTGCGTGGAGCCGGTGTGAACTTTTTGATGAACCCCGACATCTACAGCCGGCGTTTGACACAACGATGGGCTCTGTGGTGGCATGCGATTTCACTTGTTCTTGATTCTTTTATGGGTAAGCAATATCGCTTATTTTGTTATTCAAAGTTGAAACACGTAACTTATTGGTTGTTGCAGGCTCTCCATTTGAGTTATCTTGGACCTCTGCAACTTCAATTTTTCTTTTGTCAGGTTTGTCTATGGACAAGCACAACCATCAGTGGGAGCGAAGGTTCAACTTCAATCGACCCATTCCCAATTTCTCTGTTATGGGTTACATAATTCCTTATTTCATCTCTCACTATTGCACTCTGTTACTGTCCTCCTTTAATCATCTCTATAATAACATGTTGATTGGGTTTACTGAAATCTAATTGATTAAAGAATTCTATGACCCAAATGCATTTAGATGTTTCTTTCTTTTTTGGGTTGATGTCAATGAAATGGATTCTGGACAGTCCAACTATTGGAGTCCCCTCTACAACTAACCCAATGTTATAAAACTTTGATATACTTTCAATGTATTTCTCTTAACATGAGCTCCTTGAATTTTTCTGAAAAAAAAATATTTCCTAGGTAACCTTGAGTCTGATCTATGGGGTCATAAATATTTATGTGACTCTTAAAATGGAAAATAAGGTAGAATAGAAGATAAGGTAGAATAGATAGGCTACAAGCATGAAACAATTTCTCAACTTTGAAAGGGATAATTCTGATTTTCCAACCTGCAATTCTATTGGCATAAAGTGAAACACGACTTCGAAAAATAGGCCCATAACAACCGTCATTAATAATCCTCAGTGGACAACAGTGACAGCCTTATAAATAACCTGTTTTAACTTATGGTGAATAACACCACCTATGAAAAAGGGGCATCCAAGCATAAACAACATGTTTGAAAAGACAAAACCAAGTAAAATATCGTTGTGCGATGCAAATAATTCTATTATCAAGAGCATATGATGAGATGATCATCTCAGTGGTGTTTCCAATTGTATCATTCAAAAGGCCTCCAACTATGGGAAAGCGAAAAATGCTTGTTGCTTTGCTACAAAACCTAGTTTCTGAGAAAAACGTGTTATGTCCAACCAACTGAACAAGGAAACCCATCTATCTTATACCTTTAACAAATGAGCTAAATTTACAATTCGCTTGATTTTGTTTGAGTGTAATTAGAGACAGTAGAGGAAGGCCATAAAAGAAAGCTTGTCAGTTCAACCAGGTATTGTGTAAATGTTCACCTTTTAACTGCCTTCTTCATTACCGAAGCAACAACAACTTAATTTGGAAGTCTACAAGATATGAACCATAAAAACTCAATAGAATTTCGAAAATAAATTTCTAGCTATATATCCAAGAATCCTCGAAGGAATTCAATCAAGCTACCACAAGTCGAAGTATCCATATTTGATTACTTTGAAAATGGAGTGAATCACACCAAAACATTTAATGAAAAGAGAGCTATAGAGTCGAGATATTTGTTCCAAACACTTTGAATTTGTTTCCCAAAGGGACTATTTGGCATAATATTAGAAACACCACCACTAAATCCATGTTTGTCCTCCCGTATTTTGTCAAAATCTTCCGATCTTCTTCTAAAATCCCACATTTTGCTTATATATCAACAAGGGCACTTTCAATGAAGACATTTATAGCTGATCCAATTTTTATGATTTGGGAATGGATCTGCTTCTCCTTTTCAACAATAACTAGGGCACTGCAAGCACTGAGAATGCTAGAGTAGGTCAACTGAAATGGTTTCATGCCAATTCGCTACATTTGCTGAAAGAGATTTTAGAGCATCCTCACGTTGCAGATTCTCGGATATATTGTTAAATTCAAAGGAGGACAAATGTGGCCGTTGTGAACTCATGTGGTGGAAGATCTCGACATCTGTTTTAGTTGGCAACTTGTTTTGAACACACTTTCTGGGATTTTTTTAACAAGTTTATAATTGTGTTGTTGTCATACAATGGTATGGAGTAAACCGGAGGTGAAATGCAGGGGCCAATAGTTGTATGTTGTTTCAAGCTAGGGGTTGCGCTCCAATGAAACGTTGCCACCTAGCCACAGGTTGTCTGGAAAAACAACCCATAGCGAACCCCCCTTTGTTAAACTTTAAATATCCAGGGGTCCCACAATTAAACTGTGATCGTTGATATTTGACCGCCAACGCCCTCCATTGAAACCCGTAGGGAGCTTATATCTTGTGCATTTTTTATTCGTGGGTATGGAATATATCCCACATTGATGGAGTGGATGAGTTTTATGGCGTTTATATGTATCATAACTTCCACGTTTGTTGGTGTGCACTGCAACATATGGTTGTCTTTTCATATGGCTTGGCATTTTGTAATTGATTGACTTTAATGAAAATAATACTTGTAACGCTAGAGCTGAAAAATCTCCAAATATATTCTAATTTATTTCCCCTTGGAGATAAGGATTATTGAGTTTTTTTTTCCTTAAACCTTTTGGATAGACATCAATCATGGCCGAGTAATTTCCTCTTTTAAATTTTCTTAGATACAAAAATTATATTACAAAGAGATTGTATCGTGTTAAGAATATATGATATTTGAGAACATTTACTTTCAATATTCTAATTTTAATGTCGATATTGATTTTTTTTTAAGGATTATTGAGTTTTCTTTTCCCTGAACCTTTTGGATAGACATATGGCCGAGTAATTTCCTCTTTTAAATTTTCTTAGATACAAAATTTATATTACAAAGAGATTGTATGGTGTTAAGACTATATGATATTTGAGAATATTTACTTTTAATATTCTTATTTTAATGTCAATATTGAATTTTTTTTCCTTAAACCTTTTGGATAGACATCAATCATGGCCGAGTAATTTCCTCTTTTAAATTTTCTTAGATACAAAATTTATATTACAAAGGGATTGTATGGTGTTAAGACTATATGATATTTGAGAACATTTACTTTCAATATTCTAATTTTAATGTCAATATTATAGAAAGTTATTTCTTTATTAAATGCTATTTAAAATAAAATTATTTAAAAAAAAAATTTAAACTATTTTTCATTGTTTAAAACTTTATTTTAGTCAAATATAAACAAATTCACTAACAACTCAAAATTAGGAACTTGGAGATAAGGATTATTGAAATTTTTTTTTCTTAAACCTTTTGGATAGACATCAATCATGGCCGAGTAATTTCCTCTTTTAAATTTCCTTAGATACAAAATTTATATTACAAGAGATTGTATGGTGTTAAGACTATATGATATTTGAGAACATTACTTTCAATTTTCTAATTTTAATGTCAATATTATGGAAAGTTATTTCTTTATTAAATGTTATTTAAAATAAAATTATTTTTAAAAAAATTTCAAACTATTTTTCGTTGTTTAAAACTTTATTTTAGTCTGATATAAACAAATTGACTAAAAACTCAAAATATTTGGTAATAATGAAAATTTACTCACATATAAATTCACTAAGTGATTATTTTAAATGGTATTGGTTTTTTTAAATATAATGCAAGTCATGGTTTTGTAGATAGCGACAAATACTCACTTTTTTTCTACATTAAATTGAATATGTAGGTTCTTGTTATTCTTAAGAAAACTTCAACTTAATGAACAAGATTATAATATATATATTAATATAATATATATTATTTTATATATATATATATATTATTTTAAATGGGATTTTCTGAATAAACAATGATGAGTTAATAAGCTTCGTGAATACACACAATATTCATTCCACACTACCATTTCAGAAAGATGTTGGAATCCAGTCATTTATTATATAACTATATGAAATGTTTTGGGTATTCTTAGAATATACCAAAACTCATGAGAGATAATCTATGAATGCGAATTTTTGAAAATGAAAAATATTTTAGCAGCGAAAGTTTTAATTTTTTCTCCTCCAAAATGCATTTATATAATGCTAAGAGTATGAGAGGGTCATGTGGGGTCATGATTAACCTTAATGGAAAACATATAGCTTCTTTTTCATGTGTGATGAGCATAGTTTTAAACAATAAAGTAGATGTTCTGACACTTTGGGAAGATCTTATTCTTGTTAACTCTCGAATTAATGAGGCAATGCCTCTTTTAGGGAACTCTATGCTTGTCATCATTGCATGGAGATGGCTCAATGAAATATCCTTTCCCTTCTCTCACACATTATACAAAGACCCTGATTTATTATCAAGAAATTTGAATAAAGTATCCTTCTTTAATAATTTTGTGACAATGATTTCATTGAAAACACAATGGTCAAATAGGGCCTCATGATACAAAGGTTGACTTGCTGCTAATAAAAATGACTTGATCCATTTTTCAATATATCCTCATCCATGATATTTCTTGGATAAGTAACACATAAAAATGTTTCAAATAGACAAATTCGTTCTACTAAGTCACATCGTGTAAAAGAGGAGAAGTGAGCCTTATTACCCATATTCTTGCCAATGCGACCATCCAGTGGATGAAAGGTTAAAATTTTATATGCATGTGTTTCTCAGATAAATACAAAAAAGGGGTTAATTTGTCCCTTTCGAAATGACTTGAAGTCGGCTAGATCAATGCAACTGAATTATACATTCACCAATGGTTTGTTTATAGAGAACATGAGACATAAGGGATGTCTCACAGGAAGAACTTGGAATGTCTCCCCATTGGAGTTTTACAAAGGTATTTGGTTTGAAGTGTTTTTATGTTAATGTTTTCATGGCCTCTATGTTTCATTTTGTACAAGGAATATGTATTTGGAGTCATGCTCTATTGTGTAAGATTCTATGGAAGTTGTCATTGTCTTGATTATGCAACTATTTAGTTTTGTTGTAGTGATTTAATTATATCCTGATTTTCAGTTCTAGATATGCTTGTCCACATTTTTGAAGGATATTTGTTTTGCAATCATATACTAAGAATGTAAAAAAAGAGTAAGATATTTGTTTCTATATATAAATTCCCTTGCAATGCATTTTACTTATTCACGATTTTTCAAGGTGCACCATGAATCACTCTCACATAGGCCAAGTGGTTATGTATCATAATATCATTTCTAAGGTTCTGAAGTACTGTAATAAAAAAAAAATGATGATTGAAGGTTTTTTTTTGATAGAAATTCCATTGATGCCAAAATTATATATTGATCTATAAAAATTATGAAACATTTGAATCAAATGCGAAGAAAACTAAGAGATAGTTAAACACCAAGGTCATTCTTAGTGGAATCATTATAAAGTGTATCCTGGTTAGTGAGGTAAGAATTCTAAATTTTGAAGGAAATTTCCGTCGGCCTTTATTTTATTTAAATGTTTTGACATGGATTTGATGTATTTGAGATTCATTTCACAAATTTTCTATGATAATGCATTTATATTGAGTTTTTTATTATGTTCAAAAGAACATGGATGAGATTTGTAAATGTAATTAGTGGTTTGAATGCCTTAATTATATATTTTAGTGGTATAGTGGGCACCCAAATTATATATTTTCTTGGAAATTCTTTTGATGGTGTAGTAACAATTCGTGTTCATAATCCTTTCTTTCTCAAACCTATAACAAATTTCCTCACCCTCTCGCCCTAAGAAAGAGTAAGATATTCCTCTTGGCTGATGAAAATCCTCATTTAGCAATTAGCTCAGTGAGAATGAATATTACAAATATGTCACAAGTGGAATTTAAACCCCGATGGGGAAAATAATGATTCTTCCTACCAATAACCAAAACTAGTAAACCTTATTGACAATTCTTGTTTGTAATTTATGGAGCAAATTTGTGATTTCATTAGGCACCATGATATATTCTTATGCAATAAAGGTATTATTTCATTCTTGCCAAAGCAATTCAATCTCATGAGTTTATATTATTGTTGAAATATGAAGCTTTGAAAAAAAATGAGTACAAATTTACAGTTTCTAGGTGAACATTGTTAGAAATCATTTTTCATGTTAGAATTGTTTAATGCTATTAGTGGTTGTTGAAATTCCCTTTTCACATATTTAATACTATGGTCATTGGAAAATGATGAGTGTAAATAGCTATTTGAGTTTAAAATACAATGTGTAACTATTACAGTAGAATCCCAGTTCAAGGTGATGGCTTTTAAAAGTTTAAATTTATATCATAATTTTTTGACTTAGTTACCGGAGAATCCATAGTAAAAACAATTTTTTCGTCAATGTTTCAAATCCAACCGGGATCCATCATCAAGACTTCTTGAATGCTTGATAATAGAAGAGCTTAATTGAGGCGGAAGTTCTTAAGAAATTGCAGGTTTGCATCTCTTCTTGCTATCTTCACTCTAAATTTTTCGAGCAAAATGATTTCACTCCATGTATCCCCTCCGCATGGGGAAATGATTATGGATTTAAGAGATCTGTGGTTTATATCTTTTGACTTAGTTACTGGAGAATCCACAGTGAAAACCATTTTTCGTCAACGTTTCAAATCCCAACCGGGATCCATCATCAGGACTTCTTGAATGCTTGATAGTAGAAGAGATTAATTGAGGCGTTAGTTCTTAAGAAATTGTAGGTCTTCAACTCTTCTTGCTATCTTCACTCTAAATTTTTCTAGTAAAACGATTTTACTCCATGTATCCCCTCTGTGTAGGGAAATGATTATGGATTTAAGACATTTGTGGTTTATATCTTTTGACTTAGTTACCAGAGAATCCATAGTAAAAACCATTTTTTTGTCAGCGTTTCAAATCCCAACCGGTTTCCATCATCAGGACTTATTGAATGCTTGATAGTAAAAGAGCTTAATTGAGCCGATAGTTCTTAAGAAATTGCATGTCTGCAGCTCTTCTTGCTATCTTCACTCTAATTTTTTCGAGGAAAACGATTTCACTCCATGTATCCCCTCCATGTAGGGAAATGATTATGGATTTAAGACATCTGTGGTTTATATCTTTTGACTTAGTTACCGGAGAATCCACAGTAAAAACCATTTTTTCGTCAATGTTTCAAATCCCAACTGGGATCCATCATCAGGACTTCTTTAATGCTTGATAGTAGAAGAGCTTAATTGAGGCGACAATTCTCAAGAAATTGTAGGTCTGCAGCTCTTCTTGCTATCTCCACTCTAATTTTTTCGAGTAAAATGATTTCACTCCATGTATCCCCTCAGTGTAGGGAAATGATTATGGATTTAAGACATCTGTGGTTTATATCTTTTGACTTAGTTACCAGAGAATCCACAGTAAAAAGGATAATATATCAATATCTAGGATTATATTGAAGAAGAATGTTCAACTTATGATGATTACTAATATCATAATCAAATGCAACGATAAGTAGGTGTTTATGCATATGTCTTCAATACACTGGATTTTTACTAATAATGTACTATTTTGGAATGCTGAGAGGTGTATATATCCAATTTAAAGTAAAATTTTTGGAGTGAAGATCAACAAAAGTGTATGTTGCAAGACATCTACTTTCCATAATCAGGTTGGACTTTTTGTCTTATATACTATCATAATAGCTTTGGTTGCTTGGACTTGAGGGAAGGTTTGCACTCCTACATTATTTATTGTTGGAGAAGGTGGACAAGAGAGGAATTGGCCAATAACTATCTGTATACTTTGAATTGTATCTTATTTCATTTTCAAAAGAGAAGCTCAATATTGATGGTAAAAAGTTGGAATTAAAGAAAAATGAACAATAACATTGGAGTGACAGATGTAGAAAGAGAGAGAGAGAAGAGAACTAGTCTAGTGATACTCTTAAATCCAATATCCCGCATGAGATATAAGTTGATGGTCAAGCCTTTAAAGTTTGGGAATTCGCATGCAGTCCCTTGGAAACATAATGTTAATTTTTTGAAGTGATGCAACAATATTTCCCAGGAAAATTTTAAGGATGGAGAACTATTTTGAAGTTTAAAAAATTGGTGAATCTCACTCGTCCCTAATATGCAAAATATAAAATGTTTGTTGGTGTATTTGTAAAAAAATTCAAATTTCTAATGATTTTATATATACTCTATATATAATGTTAGCAATTTTTAAGGTAAAATAATTTTATATTGTAAAATTTGGGTGAATTATTTTTATAAAAAATGGAAATTGGAGAATTTTTTTTTTGGAAACATCATGGAAAATTAGCCCACTTGCGAATATTAGCCCCTAAAATTTTCCATGAATATTTCATGTGTAAATTGTAGCCCAACCAATAGTAAGTTTGAAACTCATATTATAATACTGGACATTTCATATAATATAATTTGTGGTTGAAATTATTTATAGTTGTACTTGATATTATTTAGAATTAGCATTAACATTTGTAACCTTTTGTTTTCATAATAGATGAATATGTACATTATACGACATTTTTTAATTTAGTTGCAAAATCATACTAATTAATTTAAGTTAATTAGTAATGAACACATGAAATCAACCTATAACTACTAAATTAGTAGTCTATATTGATTAAATATGAGCACAAGTAAAATGAATATACAATAACTAAATTAGTCGTTTATAATGATTATTAATGAAATTAATATAACCTACTAAATTAGTTATTTATATAATGAATATGAAACTACCAAAAAAAAGATAAATGACTATTGTAAATGAAAAATGTACTAAATTTTGCACATATATATAACTATTAGTAACTAATCTACAATATCTTATAACATGACCAAAATTTAATCATATTTCTTTGGTCATTAATTGGTTTTAAATGATGACTAAAATTTACATATATATGACTATTAGTAGCTAATTTACATTATATTATAACGCAACCAACATTTTGGTCATATTTTGTTAGTCATTAATTTGTTTGATCAGGTAATCATATAGTAGTATATTTAGTCATTGATTGTGGCAATTAATAATTAAATCAATGACTAAATTTATGACCAAATTTATGACTAAATATACTACTAGAAGATAAGTTTGAGATAATAAATTAATGACTAAGATAAATATGACTAAAAGTTGGTTGCATTATAAGATACTGTAAATTAGCCACTATTGGTCAACGACTGAAAAATAGTCGTTTATATGCAAATTTTAGTCATTTTGGTTACTAGTGTTGGCTCGGAGTAGGCATAGTAATATACAGGTCTTGCTTATTTATGGTTAGCTTTGAGATGACTTAGGTAGTGTAGGATCTAATAGATTTTCCAACATCCAGTCAGAGTTTTGGATAATAAAAGTACTTATGGAGTACAACCACATTTTTCACCACAACAAAGTGTCCTATCATGCAACTGTAGTGCACCTCCCAAATAAACTTGGCATTCTCGATTTAAGCAATACAAAGAAGGCCTAGGTAGTATAATAATGTCTCATGGAGGTGGAAATCGGTAGCTTGTGTTCCATCCACTAGCATCTTGTATGTAGTGGTAAACTCTCGATTTGTTTTGTATAGTTGTGTCCATCGAGAGGTCTTGTGGCCATAATAGTTGAGAACAATAGTCAGTTCTACAACTGGGGGCTAGATGAGGAAATATGCAATGTGATTGGTGTTTCCCTTGCTATATTTAATGTTCAAGTGGAATTGTTGCAGATATGTAGACCACTTCTGATGGCGATTGTTTTGAAACTTCCCTTATGTCTATATAAAAAAAAGAGGTTGGTGATCAGTGTGGATGACCATCTCCTTCCCTAGAATGTAATGTTTCCATTACTAACACACCTTCACTCTATGATACATATTTTATCATAGGTGGGGTACTTCCTAATTGTATCGGAAAGTGTCTCACTATGAAAAGCCATTGGATGCTTGTGCTGGGTGAGAATTGCACCTAGCATAGTCAGAGGCATTTGTCTCAATTTCAAATGGATGTTATAGGTTCGACAATGTGATTATAGGTGCAAAGCAGAGATAGTGCTTTAGTTCAATGAATGCCTTCTATTGGGACTCATACCATCAAAAATTTGCTTTCGATGCATCCTTGGTAATATGATTCAAACGCCAAGTTATATGGGAGAATCCCAAAAGAAACCTCTGATAAAATTTGGAAGGCCCAAAAAGTTGGAAAGCCTTGTTAGAGTGGTCAGGCCTGGCCAATCCTGAATGACTTGGATCGTAGCCATATTCACATGCACGCCTTGCTCATCTATGATGTAACCCATATACTGGACCTAACTCATTCCAAAGGTGCATTTCTCCAAGTTGGCACAAGTTTGTGTTGTCGGAGGGTTTGAAGGACGTGACGAATGTGTTGCAAGTACTCCTCCCAACTCTTTTTGAAGATGAGGATGTTGTCCAAATAAAAATCCATGAAAGAGTTGGTGAAGGACTGCCAGATGTCATCCATCAACCTTAGAAAAGTAACAAGGGGCATTTTTCAACTCAAAGGGAACGATGAACCATCCAAAAAGGCCTTCCTTGTATTTGCAAGCATTATTCCATACATCAGTGGGATATATTGGAAGCTGGTGATATCCATATTTCATATCGATCTTCTTGAAATATTTGGCCCCCTTGAGTTGATCCAAAAGTTCATCAATCCATGCGATTGGATACCTGTTCCTGATACTGATTTTGTTTAGTGCCTGATAATCAATGCAGAGTCTCCAAGTCCCATCATTCTTTTGTACAAGTATAATCAGGATCCCATAAGGTGAGGAACTTTGTCAAATGTTCCTTTTTTGCAACAAATCCTAGATTTATGGCTTGATCTCTTCATTTTCTAGAATGGAGCAACAATATATCAGTCCATTGGGTAGCGGTGCTATGTGAGTCAGATCGATCAAATGCTTGACCTGAAAGTGCAAGGGTAGCATTGTGGGTGAGTAGAATATGTCCCTATATTCTTCCATGACCATATCCACCTGCTTCTACTATGTGGAGGAACCCTTCCTGGAAGCCATGGATGTGGCCACGATATTCCCCTTACTTTCAGAGGAATAAGAAAGAAAACAAATTTCCCAATATGGGAGATTATCTTACTCCATTACTTAGTAGAAATCAAAGAGATGGCGCGAGGCAAGGCTACCTCCGGTATCTTGTATAACTTATTACACAATGTAATAATAATAATGTGAGGCCTAGACTCATGAATAACATGATGCTTACACAAGTATGGTTGACCTAATAATACATCACAAGATTAAATAGGAGAAACATCACATAGGTACTCATTTATGAAGGGCTTGATGCTATAGAGAAGGCGACACTTCTGGCTATCAAAAAGATCTCATCCTTGGTGAAGCCAGTAGATGGTGTATTGTTGTGGGTATGTTGTGGTTGGTAGGCCCAACCACTTCAATACCTTTACTGAAATGAGGTTCTTTCGGCTCCCTATGTCAACAATGAACTGTAATGGAGAACCCTTCACCCACACCTATGAGTGGAAGAGATGCTCCCCCTCCTTTAGATATTTAGCCTCAATATTTTGGACCTTGGTGGTGACAACGGTGGCTTTGTCCTCTACATCAATAATATAATTCCATTTTCCATTCCCCTTGTCGGGTTCTAACTAAGAGTGCGAAAATGCATCTAACTCTGAAGCCTTCAGCTCAACCACTAGTTACTACTTGGATCAACACTCACTGTTGTTATGAGTTGGGCTCTTATAGAACCCACACCACCTTTTTGTGCCATTCTTTGTCTTCGTGGTGTTGTTCTTTTCTTACATATTTGACAGTTGCTGTGGGTCACCCTGCCTTTGATTTCTCCTTTTTTTTGTAGTTTTGGGGCATATCTCCCTTGCTTCATATTTGCAGATCCAAATTCTTCTTCTATCTAAATTTCTACTTGATCTTGACAATGTATTCATAGGCGTCGCCAAGTGCGGATATGTCGAGGAACTCCATATCTTCCTTGTTTTATTTGTGTAGATAGTCATGGTACTTGAGTACTAGATGCCGCTCAGAATCCTCAATACCCAACTTTGTGCAAAGGGTATGAAAACTATATGTGAACTCTGAATGTCTTGGTCCCTTCCCTACCAAACTGTGGTCCAATTTCTGCACTTATCTTTATAGTTCCTAACAGGGTAATATTTTTCCTTGATGGGATATCAGAAATAATTCTAAGTGGATGTAGATGCAAATAGTGAGGGTTCCCTCACGTCCCTCTACTCAGAGTAGGTTTCGCACTAGTCCTTGATGTGGGGGGCAACTTTAAGGAGTGAAAAAGTAATATTTTCCCTTTTGGAAAAGTCATGAACTGAAAAATATCCTTCCAACATATTTAACCATTTATATATGACATTTGCATCTATTTGACCTTGAAATATAGGGATTTCAAAGTTAACCTTTACCTTGACGGGGCAACACCTCCAAAGTGAATACTGGATGAAGATGTTGTTGGAAATAATACTGAGAAGGGGGGGGGGGGGGGTGAATCAATATTAGCAAAGTCAATAACTTTTCATTTCCATAATAAGATTCATATATGCTACTTCAGTTAAGGGAAACCGCGTGTACATGCAACTGTGTTTAATGAAACTAGCGTATATCCAACAAACTTATGATTCAGTTTATTCATCATATGTTGATCTTTAATCAGTTCATTATAACTTCATTAACCATGTAAACAGTAACCAGATGCAGTAAAAACAAAACAGATCATCACACATAAGAAACAAACATCAACACCATGATATAAGGTGGAAACCCAATACGAGACAAAAACCACATGCTGCCATCTTCCTTTAATATAAGAAAAACCTATTTACAATCTTGTACTAGCACAAACTCATACCAGTACGCAGGCACCCACCTGCAAAAGGCTACAACCTTCTCTCGTTCTCCAGCTACTACTGGAAGGGAGCTACAACCCGCTAGCTCTTGTACCAGTCGATATGTTTACTAGTACGTAGGCGCCGACCTACTGAAGGCTCCAGTCTTCACTTGTTTTCCAGCTGCTACTAGAAGGGAGATCCAACCCCCTCGCTCTTGTACTGGCCAATATGTTTACTAGTAAGTAGGCTCCTGCGTACAGAAGGCTATGACCTTCTCTCTTCCTTCAGGGACCACATTTCATAAATTTTCAGATTGGATACACCTGAAGCACAACACCATAATCTGAAGGCCACATTTCATCCAATTTTCATACTGGACCCATCAACAACATCAAAGCACAAAATCAATCACCACTACAATACAACCATCAACTACACCTACATCATCAATCTATGAATCACTGGAACCTTGTCAACAAAACACAATCACCAGAACACAAAGCAGAACACAGAACTCTGCAACAACAACCAGATCCAATTGCAACTTAAAATATCATACTCCATACTGTATGCGCTACTATGATGAGCCAAACCCACATGTATACATGCTTTTACCAAAGTGAACCCATGTACAAATCTACAAATATTTACTCATAACTTTGCAGCTATTCCAGACATCAGTCATACCCAGATCATAACATTTATACAATAAAACATGCGTCAATAATTCAAATCTAGTCTATCCATGATCAAACCACATAATGATATACATTCTGAGCCTTATGATCTCGATCCATCATTCATCATCATCAACATAGGTGTATCCTTGGTTCAGATCAAGCAAAGCATCACAAACCCATAACCAGCATATTGGATCTCACACTTCATCAAATATTCAATACTTGCACCACTTGCACTCCTTGGCCTAATGATCTTATCCTCCTTATATAGGTTTAGGCCTCTATTAATACCATGGTCCAAAACCACATAGGAACAATATCTTGGACCCAATACCTGGGGTCAATAACTCAGACCAAATACCATGGACCAATACCAAAATACCATGGACCAAATACCACGGACCAAAACTTAGTTTTCCAACATGTACGTGCCTTTTCTTCTGTGAAAGTGCATGTGTATATTATACGCTTCTTTTGGTCTGCTAACTCATGTTTATATGCTCATTTTTCACAGTGAACATGCATATACCTCTCTCTGATAATTAATTCTTTGTTATTGACCTGCTGCACTATGATCTGTGATTTAAGTGAGTTGCCATCAAGGACAATACCTGTATCATAATGCCAACGATCTCCCCCTTTGGACTTGATGGCAACAACCATACCAATTCACTCTCCCCCTTTGACATCAAGGGCAAAGGGCGGACCAAGATATTCTCTCCCTTGATATACATTAAATTGTCCATACTCCCCCGGAGTACATGCTAAAATCTCTGATTGAGCTCTCCCTTTGTACATGTTGAGATGTAACAATCCATCCATGCACCCCCTGAGCACATGTTCAATTCTCTGATCGAACTCCCCCTTTGTACATGCCAAGATGTACCAATCCGTCCATGCTACCACTTAGCACATGCAGAGTCTGCAAAAATAGTTTTCAAAAGAATAACATGAGTTGACAACTCAACTAAGTGAGTATGACCTTCCTATCACCAATGACTCATACTTACATTAATCTCCCAACCAAGTGGGGATACACCATTTTGACTCATCCACCGAACCAAGTGGGGATATACCAAAATTTTATACATCACTAAAATAGACATTATTACATCATCCTTCCCATGCAAAGTGGGGTTACAAATTAGGTCTTTTCATGACCTTTACATCAAATGATATACATGACTTTTATAACAATGACGAGCAATCTAAACAAGACCGTGATAGTCATCAGCAACTATCATACACCATATATGATATGCACCATAAGCATCTATCACCAGCATCCAGACTTGTAACCTGCAATACCATTCTCTTGGCCAACCAAAAATAAGTAGCAAGATGTGTCATTTAGCCACATAAGCATCATCACTAAAGACTTCTAACCATAATTCCAACAATGCATTATTCGAAGCATATGCTCCCCCCTGAACACGTTCCATTTGTTCACTGTCAGATCTGATCATGCATATATCACCACGAAGTATCAAGGCATCATCATCATCAAGTTAGGATCAAAAGAACTTTTAAACAACATCTTATGAGTACCAACACATTTCAACACATCATCAACAGAGAAAATAATTGACTGAATCATATCATACCCTTTTTCTTGAGTTTGTCCCACTGCTTTTCCTCAAACCAACATATACGCGACTATGCAGCTTCGAACTCGCATATGCACGCAACTTGTCTTTATGAAACTTGCGTATAAGATTTAGAATACTGAGGTTCCACATCTTCAGCTCCCTCTGAGTCTGTCATGTCTGTATACTCTGCTATGCCACATCTTTCTGATTGTACTTCCTCTTTCTTCCATATCTTCGACTGTGATGATGTTTTCTCCTTTTGGTATGGTACCCAAAATCTTCTCCTGCATTCCTTTGCTATATATCCAAGCTTGTTACATGCATAAAATATCATATGTTTCATATTCCTTCTATAGCAATTAATGGCCTTGTGACAAAAGATATTGCAAGCAAAACAATATCCCTTAAAGTACCTGGAACGTGATGATCTCTCTGTGTGATGGCATTGAACCATTCTACTTCTACATCTAGCTGCAACATGCCCAAAATTATGACATATAAAACATGAAACATTATTCATCGGAGAAAATAATCATCTATCACTTACATAATTAGGAGTAAAGGATTTTCTTTGAAGATTTTCTTTCCTTGGTTGTTGATGGGGTTGACCTCTTATCTCCTTGTTGAGCATTTTAGGTTTTGCATTAGAGTTCCTTGCCTTACCCTGTGAGCTAGATTCACCTTCAATAGATTCATAAAAGCAGAGACCAATTTTGATAGTAGGCAACCTTTGACTACTAAGAATATCATCCAAAATCTTAATACTGTCTTGAAATCATAATAGTTTATCTTTTTCTTCTAATTTACCTTTCAATATATTTTCCTCAACCTGATGTTGTTTTTCCTTTTCCAGATATTGCTTCTTCAATATTTCTTCAAACTTTCTTCCTTCTTCCACTTGTTGCCTTAGATTGAGAATCTCATTTTCTTGTTCTTCATTTTGCTCCTGTAGCATTTGACGTACTCTGAAGGCACACTCCAGCTGAGATTTTAAACTGATAACTTCTTCTTTGTGGGCACTCTCCCTTTTGTTAAATAGATCTTGTTGATCTATGATTTTATCTGATGCTTCATTTGCTTGTTCATCTTCAATCTGAAGTGATTCAGAATCTGAATACTTGCTTCCACCTAATGGCAGGTTGTCACTATTCCTTTGAGTTGTCTTCTTCTTCTTCTGACGCGCTTTCTTTCCCATTGTTCTACGGATCTCCTTCAAGCGATCGATCTTCTACCAAGGGGCGTGCTCTGATACCAATTGTTGAAAATAATACTAAAAGGGGGGGGGGGGGTGAATTAGTAATAGCAAGTCAATAACTTTTCATTAACATAATCAAATTCACATACGGTACTTCAGTTAAGGGATCCCACGTGTACAAGCAACTGTGTTTAATGTAACTAGCATATATCCAGCAAAATTATGATTCAGTTAATTCATCATATGTTGATCTTTAATCAGTGCATTAGAACTTCATTAATCATGTAGACAATAACCAGGTGCAGTAAAAATAGAACAGATCATCACACATAAGAAGCACACATGAACACCATGATATAACGTGGAAACCCAATGCGGGACAAAAACCACCTACTGTCGTCTTCCTTTAATATAAGAAAAACCTATTTACAATCTTGTACTAGCGCAAACTCATACCAGTACGTAGGAACCCACCTGCAGAAGGCTACAACCTTCTCTCGTTCTCCATCTACTACTGGAAGGGAGATACAACCCCCTAGCTCTTGTACTAGCCGATATGTTTAATAGTACATAGGCGCCGACCTACTAAAGGCTCCAATCTTCACTCGTTTTCCAGCTGCTACAAGAAGGGAGCTCCAACCCACTAGTTCTTGTACTGGCTGATATGTTTACTAGTACGTAGACTCCTACCTACAGAAGACTACGACCTTCTCTCTTCCTACAGGGACCACATTTCATAAATTTTCAGACTGGATACACCTGAAGCACAACACCATAATTTGAAGGCCACTTTTCATCCAATTTTCATACTAGACCCATCAACAACACTGAAGCATAAAATCAATCACCACTGCAATACAACCATCAACTGCACCTGCATCATCAATCTCTGAATCACCCAACACTAAATCACTAAAACCCTGTCAAAAAAACACAATGACTAGAACACAGAGAAGAACACAAAACTATGCAACAACAACTAGATCCAACTGTAACTTCAAATATCATAGTTCATACTGTATACGCTACTCTGATGAGTCGAACCAGCATGTATAAGCGCTTTTACCAAAGCGAACCCATGTACAGATCTGCAAATATTTAATCATAACTTTGCAACTATTCCAGACATCAGTCATACCTAAATCATAACATTTATACAATAAAACATGCATCAATAATTCAGATCTAGTCTATCCATGATCAAACCACGTAATGATAATACATTCCAAGCCTTATGGTCTCGATCCATCATTCATCATCATCCACATAGGTGCATCCTTGGTTCAGATCAAGCAAAGCATCACAAACCCATAACCAGCATACTGGATCTCACATTTCATCATATATTCAATACTTGCACCACTTGCACTCCTTGGCCTAATGATCTTCTCCTCCTTATATAGGTTTAGTCCTCTCTTAATACCATGGTCCAAAACCATGTAGGACCAATACCTTGGACCTAATATCTGGGGTCAATACCTCGGACCAAATACCATGGACCAATACCAAAATACCATAGACCAAATACCACAAACCAAAACTTAGTTTTCCAACATGTACACGCCTTTCCTTCTGTGAAAGTGTGTGTACATTATACGCTTCTTTCGGTCTGCTAACCTGCGTGTATACGCTCATTTGTCAAGATGAACTTGCGTATACCTCTCTTTGATCATTAATTCTTTGCTATTGACCTGTTGTACTATGATCTGTCATCTGAGTGAGTTGCCATCAAGGACAACACTTGTATCATACCTGTATCATAATGCCAACAGATGCATCGCTTGTTGTCATCTGTTGAAGGATCTAGAAAAAGTGATCCATCATTATGTTCCTTTTCCACTCAAGGGCTTCTTGGAGAATTAGTTTGATAGGATCTCCTGCTCCCTCATATTTATTTTGTTCACCCATGGGTAACCATTAGTGTCAGGTCTTTCAAGGGTTCAACCAATTCAAGTCCCAAATGCTTATACTCTGAACCTGTTGGGGACATGCACAAAAAAACGGAGAAATATTAGACTACTTTACTACCAATGATATGGATTTTTGCAAGAACAAAATTAAATACAAATATGAACAAAAACATAGAGATACAGTGAAAAAATAACTTCAATTCATTAATAGTTAAGTACTGAAAACTATTTTCGTGTAGAATGGAAATAAACTAGCTAAGACGATGGTAGCTTATCTCCGAGAAGAGATGTGGCAGCCACATGCCTTATGAACTATGTTACAATGAGGCTCGAAGGCCTATTTATTATTGAGAAATAATGGAAAACCCTAAACATCTAAAAACCCAACCCTAGGAGATGAAGCGCCAAAAGTCTGTGGGTCTTGTTGGGGTAAATTGCTACATCAACTTCTTAGGTTCGCAATTTTGGAATTCAACCTCCATTTGATGCATATGATAGCTTGTTAGAAATATCTATCCAAGGAATACATCTTTCGATTAAAAACCCCTATTGCATGTTACAAGAGTTATTATTTTCCAAAAAAATGCCATTTAGGGCCACAAAACAGCTTCAGAAGTTTAGGATCTAAAGAACTACCAAAAATAGTAAAATATGCTACAATTAATGAAATTGAAAGAAACAATGGTGGGGGTCTAACTAGAATAGATGGGTGGCCACCAATATCCACCTGGATCATGCACTAGGATGAAATGACACAATATAGGTATGTTAAACACACACACACACACACACACATTGGAAAAAGAATTCAACCAATAATTCATACCCAGAAATTAGAGAGGTACATAAGTCAAACAATAAGATGAATTGGTATGTTATTTTGAGCATGTCCAAGCTTTATTTGGAAAATACAAACAATAGATTCTTTAAAGAAAATGACAATGTGAAAATTAAGTGTAAACAATCAAGATTATGATGGTGAAAAGACCATTAATGGCATGAACTTTGTTTTATAATAGGGTTTTTTTTTTCCTCATGGGATTTCAATATATCTATAGACAATGATAATCATGAGGTATGTTACACAAAAAAATGTAATTGTTTCTCATGGCCTTTCAATATATCTAGAAACAATGATAATCATGAGGGATGTTAGACATAGAAATCCATGCACACCATCAATAATTGTTTTGTGCTTACACTTAAATAAATGCACATTATTAATATAATTACCTTGAAATTAATGCACATCATACATCTAGTTACATCAAATTAGAAATCAACATTTACACTGAAATCAATGTATCTAATGAAAGGAATCAATAGGATTATAAATCAACATCTACACTGAAATTAATGCATCTAATACAAACAATCAAATAGGATTGGAAATCGACATCTACACTGAAATCAATGCATCTAGTGAAAGCAATCAAATATAATTAGAAATTAATATCTACATTGAAATTAATGCATCTAGTACAAGAAATCAAATATGAATTAGAAATCAGTGTCTACATTGAAATAAATGAATCTAGATCAAGCAATCAAATAGGATTAGAAATTAACATCTACACTAAAATCAATGCATCTAGTGCAAGCAACCAACTAGGATTAGAAATCAAAACCTACACTAAAATAGATGTAGTGAGTGCAAGCAATCAAATATAATTACAAATCAACATGCACATTGAAATCAATGCATCTAGTGCAAGTAATCAAATAGGATTAGACATTAACATCTACACTGAAGTTAATGCATCTAGTTCAATAAATCTCCTTTTTTTTCTCTCCCCCCTATATCTATATCTATATATCCCTCCATCTCTCCTTCTTAGTCTATCTGTGTCATCCCCCCCAAACACGCACATTCTCTCTCTCCATATATAATATATATATATATATATCCATCATTCTCTCTATCTCTCTCTTATTTCCTTTCTCCCACATCCATCTATATATCTATCTCTCTCTGTCTCTCCTTCTTTGTCTCTCGATATCGCTGCCCAAACATACACACTCTTTATCCATATCTATCTATCTCTCCCTCCCTCTTCCTCTGCCTCTATCTCTATCTTCCTCTTCTCTCCCTCTCTCTTTCCTTCTATCTCTCCTTCCTCCCACTCTCCTCTCCTTCTCTCTCCATCTCCATTTTCACTCCCCCTCTCTCTCTCTCTCTCTCCACATTTCTCTCTCCATGTCTTTCTTCTTACCTTCCTCTTTATCGCCCTCTAACTCCATCTCTCTCCCTCCCTCTCTACTTTTTTCTCTCTAGTCCTCTCTCTCTTCCATCCTCTCTCTCTTTGTCTTCCACCCCTCTCTCTCTCTCTACACCCTCCATCTCTCTCACTATCTCCCTCCCACAATCCTTCTGTTACCTTCTCTCACCTTCTCTCCCCGTTCTCTCCATATATCCTTTTTTTTTTCTCTATATCACCCCCAAACATACACTCTCTCCATCTGTCACTTGTCACTCCTTCTCTCTCTCCACCTTTCTCTATTTATGTTTTTCTTCTTCCCTCCCTCTCGCCCCCTCCAACTCCATCTCTATCACTCCCTCTCTCCTCCTCTCTCTCAAGTCCTCTCTCTCATCTTTCCTCTCTCTCCTCTCTCCCTCACTTTATCTCCATCTCTCCCTTGTCAATCCTTTAATATCTCCACTTCCATCACTCTATGTGTTGTTCTTCCCTCCCATATATATCTATAGTTAATATATATCCTAATATATTAATATATATTTATAACATAACAATTTTTGTATTATATTAAAATTAACATAATATTAATCCAAAGTTATTAAATGTAGTATTATTAATATATTAGATTTAATGATGTTTTTACATAACATACTAACAAAAATTATAATAAAACTACATCAAATTAACATTTTTAAATATTACAACTTTGACCTCGATATGTTTTATGTCTTTAAACATTTTAATATATCCATAGAAGGGGCCTTTCTTTTTAAATATTTAACTTACAATGATTTAATTCAAATATATATTAAATGAATTTGTAGCCATTTTCTACAAAACTTAAAGGATTTCCCATTTTTTATATTGAATAACATTTTTCTCTTGATTTAAGAAATAATATTGACTTTAGTAAAGAGTAAATATATTTAAAGTTTTATCTATTTTTCAATCTTAATAATGTAAATTATTTTGTTGAATTTAAATTTATAATCTATTAAATGCAAGGTATATCGTAAAGAAAATTTAAATGCGAGATGATTATTATCATTCAAATTAAATGTATATAATAGAAATGTATATAATAGAGGCACCATTAAAATCATAACATATTTCTTATAATTCACGTTATACGTTAAAAGAAATGCTATAACAACGCTCTTATAATAATAAAAAAAAATCTATCATATTATATCACCAAAACACATGAAATGAAAACCCGATCGATCATTTTCACACCCCTCTTCATGTCCCACCTAAGTAGTGCTTTCATATTTAACAAATTTGAAGAGAAGTCTAGTATCACGATATCCTTCCACTCTTCTGGAGATAGTTGTTCTGATATCCAATCCAAGTTACACAATCCTATAACGAATTCACTCAAATATTTTTCATCCTTTCTTTACATAAAAGAAAGTGGATTATTTCTTTCATCCTCACTGTCATCTTCACGAGTAAAATATTAAAACATGTAAATGATCTCTTTTACCATCTACAAAACTCCTTGAACATTAATAATAACCGTTGATGGGCCTTTTGTAATCAATAGATCTTTGACGAGATAAAGGCTCCCTTCAAGGGCTTCAGAATTATACCATCCCCCCGCTTTGTCTTCAAGGAGCTGTCCCTCACTAAGGCTTGTCGTCTCTTTTTATCTATCTATTTCTTTCGCGATTTGGAAAATATACATTGAGATGAAATTTTTAAAACCTAGGCACAATCGAAATGGATTTTTTTAACCTGCACAATCAAATAGGATTCGATAAATTATATTGATGATAAAGGTGTCGTACGGCTCAATCGGCATTGTAAGGGTTGTTTATAACTATTTATTCTCGCCATTCATGCAATCATGTGTTAAAATATAGACTGATTAAGAGAGTGTGTATGAGTTTAAATTTGCAATTTGTTTTATTTATATGGTTTTTTTTGTTGAGTTGAACACTAATTTGTATTTATTAAATATTTTGTAAATTTATTTTTTATTGGACAAGTATCAACTCCATGTTGAGTACGGATATAATTACACGTTGTTTTTATATTGGGTTGTAAAATGTGTTTCTTAGCAAAAGAGAAAATATAGACTAGAATAAATTAGATTTATTTGTAAGTTGGCTTTTTGTTTAGATTAGCACTATGATTATTAAAACAAATAAACCTAGAAAGAAAAAAATGATCAATAATCACATTTTAGATTATGAAAAAACTAGTTCTTAAGGCCAAAATTTTCAACAAAGAAGTCATATTCGGGATTCTACCGTCAAGTTTGAGATCCCATTAAAGGGAAAGAGGGACCAAAATCAAAATAATTAGTTTCATATTCGCTTGAACATTTGTATTCAAATTATTTACATGATCAAAAAAAGTATCTAATAAATATCTCCATAGTGTGACATAAATGCTAATATCTCCATAGTATGACATAAATGCTTTCTTCAGTTTAGGAATCATTTCTCCCTTCAACAAAAAGAAAGGGAAGTCTATAAGAGATGTAGCTATAAATGAATCTCACTAAGGAGGCATGAAGAGATTCAGTAAATCTAATAGCTCGTATTTCAAGAAGGATTTAATCATCCATTTTACTCTTAAAAAAAACTAGTTTTTTTTAAAATAGAGCTCCTTTAGGTTTCTTTTAATGGGTAATAAATATGCTAAGATGGATTATAGTTAAGAAAAATTTGAACGCAAAAAGGAAAAAATGGGGACAAATAACCCTTTAATGGGTTGTTTTTACCGATGCTTTGTAAAGTAACACGTTTGTTATTTTCCTGAGACATAATTTCTTCTAAGTGATTATTTTTATATAAAAGATGTACCTTTTCTATTTGTTTATGGAATGAAAAGGAATTATTGTTTTCTACAGAAAATAAAAAATAAAAATTACGATGAAAATAATTATTGAGTGGAAATTGAAAATATTATAAATATTTTATAAATTTTTATTTGGATGATTAGAAATTATTTGTGAATTTTATATTTTAAAATATAAAATGAATATTGATCAATTAAAGGCCAATGCTAATGATACTCATATTAAAATGATTCGTTGTGCAACGAATGCTTCAATGAGGGAGAAATACCATGTTATATCACATGTGTTCATATTGGGGGATATATATTGATGTGTTCATATTGGGGGATATATATTGATGGAAAAATGACATAATATATTGAGCATATTAAAAGGTTTTTACATTGGTAGGTATAAAAAATGGAGCTCAAAGTTAATGAAAAAATATAAATGGGTATAAAAAATGTTGATGAAAAATTGGATACCTACAATATCTAGTGAAAATAGGGGTTTTTTAAATTGGGGATTAAATAATGTGATTTTTAGAGGTATTTTCCAATATGTAGTCAAATTACTTGGGTATTGTTTAGTATGGCATGAACGCACATGATATGCTAGATGTTCATTGAGTGAAGCCCATGTGCATTGTACTCACCCAAAAATTGATTAGATGATTGAGTTCCTTTATATTTGAAATGAAAAAGGGTTTTGACTATGAGTATAATTTTGTTTTACCTTCCCTAACCTTAACTATATAAAATATAAATTTATTAGGTTTATTTTGAATGGTATTTTAATTAGTTTTATAAAACTTAAAACAACATATTTTCTTTTGAAATCTGATGGGTGTGATGTTGTACTATGGATCTCCTCGCTAAGAATATGTGTGTGTTTTTGGCTATTTATTGTGTTTTCACTATTATCACTTCTTCTACCATTACTCCTTTGAACCTAAGGATTCTCCTCTATCACCTTTACAATTGCAATTCTAGCTCATTGGACTCATTTATTGTAAAATATCTCTCTTTATGGTCACATCCAATGTAGAACCTTTCAAAATGACCCTCTCAATAAAAACTAATGCATTGATAGGCACCTTAGTCATCATGACATTATATAGTTGTGCTAATGTATTCACCCCGCCATCCTCTATAAATGGCAATCATTATACTTCTATCTACTTAATGCTCATTTTGGATCTCCTTGTATAATCCATTATCCCTCTATCCCAAAAAACCTTCATAAAGGTAAGCCCTCACCCTCCAAGTAGATGGATAGTGAACCAACAATTACGTCCTCCTTTACACATCCCCCTCCTTCCCATCCACCTCCATACCCTTATATAATCCTAAATTGAACCCTTCGCTATTTGCTGCCATAACATCCTAAATCAAACACTTCACTCTCCATCTCAATCATGATCATTCATTTAATGAATAATTATTGAATTTAAACCTAACATTAGTCCCTCAACCCATTTCTTAATGCCCCTCATTTTTTACTATAACTAAATCTCTATTCTTGAGATTATGGTGAGTTAAACAATATAACTAAATCTAGTGGACTAAACAATTTGCCTCAATGATAATGTCTTGGTTTTTAAGTTTAATATGTCCTTACCAAAGCTAATACATTTTTAAAAATGATCCCACATTAAATAAAAGAACACTACAACATAGAGGGGGGTTTTAAGACAATATTTGAGACAATTTTTGGGTAAATTGTCTTAAGTTGAGACAAAAAAAACTTGTGTATTGTCTTAAATATTGTCTTTAAGCGCGTGTCTCAAATTTAACGTCTCAAATTTAATGTGTTAAAAAATTGTCTCTATAAAAATAACATATAACATAAGTGTTATTGTCTCTTAGGAGACAATTGTTTTGGGTAAATTGTCTTAAGTTGAGAAAAAAAACTTATGTATTGTCTAAACTATTGTCTTTAAGTGGTTGAATAAAATTAATGTCTTAAAAAATTGTGTCTACAAAGACAATATATAACACAAGTGTTATTGTCTCTTAGGAGACAATTTGATTTTTGTCTCTGCAGAGACAATAATTTGGATTAAAGACATATTGTCTTTATAGAGACAACATTCTTTTGTCTCTTTACAGACAATATAAAACAATGAATCCAAAAAAATATCTCACCATTGATATAAATAAATATAAAATGTATTTAATTAAAATTAAACAGCAATATCATTGATTAATTCATATTAGGGAAAAGTGGAATCGAACCACCAACCTCGTGCATGTAAAGCAGGTGTTCTTCCTTTGAGCTAGCACCTTTTAAAAAATTATGTGATCAGGTTGGGAAGTTAGAGGATGTGTGAGTGATACAGGAGGTGATGATGGAGCTTTTGGAGGGTTTACAAGATTAAATGGATAGGATGAAGGTGGTTGAAATTTCACAATATTGGTAGTATTAACATGATCTCTTATAGGTGTTGTAAGTGTAATAGAGTATCACATCCATCACTGATCTACTTACCTTATACTGATCTGAGTCTGGTAAAAGATAGTGTGGTTAATGAACATAACATTTCAGTCATACTGATATGTACTAGTAACATGTATTGGTTTCTCTATACAATTGATGTGATTAGTTCTATTCTTTATGGATAAATAAGAACATGACCAATATAAATAATAGAGATAGTGATTTCCTAATAACTGATACGATCTAGTGTGAATAACGATATGTCAGTAGCTACGAGTAATAAGAGATACAATGCCAAGTAAGGTAATCATGTTTACATAAGCTTTATGCTAAGAGTTGGCACACATGATATGGAAACACTAGTCACACTTATGGATCAGTGCACTTGTTCAAGCTTATTACTACAGTGAATACTAGTAATCTTCATCTACATGGGTTCAGTTCTAATACAGTAACTATGACAAGATGTTTAGTACTAATACAATGATTAACCTTATTGAACTCATGTATAAGTAAAACAATACTACAAGCCTTACTTTGCTTGTTTACATTAGATTGATTTCCGTAGTAACTCAACTTCTTAAGCATACTATGATTAATATATTAGCTTACTCTAATGCTGATTCATTACTAGTTTCATGTTATCTATGAGTTATAAGAGTGTACCTATTGATAATACTCACATAACCATTCTACTTAGTAAGCTACTAGCTATCATCAATACCACATGTTCCATAATTTCAATACTATACCTATGCTTATGAATCATTGTTTCTATTAGCTCGTAGTAAGAGTGTAGTTATGGATAATATGTGATAGCTAAACTGGTATTATGTCAATTACCCTTAACAATTGTAATCACTAGTCTACAAGAATATACAAATGGGTGTACTATTACAATTAAATTCTATGTTTGCAATAAGTTGTAACACCAAGTTGTGTATTGCATACAAGTAATGCTTGAACTGTCACTTTTGGTTAAAATAACACTTTGACTATATTCATACCGGTCCAATCAACATAGTAAGTAGTTATACTGAGACAACAAGATTTGTTACTCATGTCAGCTGATCCGAATTGGATCCATGAAGATTATCACAGTACCATGAGTATATCAAATCAGGACAAAAACTTCTAATTCAAGAGCATAGAGTGATCGGGAAGACCTCTGAACACTGGCAGTTGGTAGCCAGTGAGGAACGACGAGGGCCTCGGTCAAAGCGCACTGACCGAGGCCCATGGAGACTGTGCAAGAGGCCAAAATAGCACTTGGGAAGCCCAAATGGGGAAAGGAGGCCATTTATGATGTGTGATTAACGTTAATCATGCGTCGTTTGGGAAAAACCCCTTGAGAAGGAAAGGCCCCAAGTGCTCGGTCTCATGGAAGCTGGGAAAACCGTGGTGAAAGCGCTAAAGGCTAAAGGTGGGACCCGCGCTCCAAACTTGGTAGTATATTGGGGGCACCCTTGGGTGGTAAGCAAGTTTGGAGAAAAACGAGCAATTCCATTCAGCACTCGATGCATGGCAGGTGGATGAGAGAGAAAACCACTGCTCATCACACGCTAACCTCGATAAATTCAACCGCGCGAAATGAGTGAATGTCGTCTAATCTGGGGGCTGTAGATCTAACGGTGGAGATCACACCTAATGGAGGAACTATATTTAAAAGGGGATTAAGCCACGGCAGAGAGAAGCTTGACGTATGGTTTGATGAACTAGTTGGTGGATGACTCATTCCACAGTGTAACCGAAAAATCGAACCGACGAAGAAGAGCTAGCGCAGTTCGGAAGAGGAAAAGTGGCCACTCCTTCTGAGCCATTGATGATGACAGAGAGACAAGGAACCCCAAGCAAGCAACAACAAGTGATTCGACGGGGGAGGAAGAGGAAGTGAGCAGTCCTGAGATCGATTGGCTTTAAAGCCATGAACAGGGACAAAGAATAGAGGAAACCGAGAGTAAGCACCAGAGAGAAGAAGATGAAGATAGAGAAAAGAAAAGACAGTGACACAAGAAGCAGAAAGACAGAGAGCCAAGCTGACCTGTAGCATAAGGCAGCATCGAGCAATCTCTGAGAGGATCTGTCGGGAATTGAGCACCACATTGGGCTCCTCCCATTAAAGACCAGAGAGGTCAAGTTCTGGTAAGGAAAAGAGTCTGTGTACTCTAGTGGCTTGGGGGATCCAAGAACCATCCTACCAAACATTGTTTTGCTTCAGGAGACTCAATTTGAGCTCCTCATTGTAATTCTCTACTTTAAAGACACAATAAAAGAATTCCACCACTGAAAGATGGACCGGAGACGTAGCACTGGACGATAGGGTGAACTCCTTATTAATTGTTGTGTTCTTGTATTTGCTTACTGTGTTTCTCTTATTTTTTTCCATATTTCCAGTGTCTATCTATTTTGCAATCTGATTGATCCATTGCCTAAAATAACATAGACACACACCATCACATGAGTCTGTAATACCTTCATTCAATAATTAATTAACTGAGGTCATTCAAGGGTGATTTTCAGTTTATCATCTCACTTATGATATCTATATCAAAATGTTGTCTCTTTGGATTAGATTTACAGAAGGTCCTGTGAAACAAGCTTGGCCTATCTTCAGTGAATCAAATCACTTGATTGAGCTCTCCAATACAACACATTTTTTGGTTTGGGATAAAGTGAGCTGATAAGGTGTGATTTGTTACCATTATATAAGGAGATTAGTAGTCTTTATAATGATAATTATTTACATGGTTTTATATACATTACACCTTAAAAAAAAGTTACTAGAGTTATTTGAATTGAACCAAACTATCACTATAAGCTAAGTTGAACCAGTACAATGGAATACAATAATCTATGAATACAAGTAAGCTTATAGATATTTACATATTCAACAAACTTAAGCATATCTCTAATGAAGGAACATGAGTTGGGACCATTGTATTGATAAGTATTGTATAATGATAACACATCGTATCCACAAACTTTGTACATAGCATGTTGTTCAGAATAGAGATGGCACCTATTCATAACATATCAGTGTTTCCACAGGAGGTGATGATGGAGCTTCAGAAGGGTTGCCATAATGAAATGGATAGGATGGAGGTGGTTGAAGTTTCACATCAACTATCCCAAAAATAATTGAACATCTTAAACTTAGAAGAATTAGACGGGTATTGAGGCATTTTTCCATGAAAGTCATCTCCACAATGCCCAAAAGAAGAGTTAATTGATATATGAATTGTAGAAATTTATTAAATAGGAAAAAATAGCTATTCTATCATTATTGTTGAGTTGGAATAATGTGAAAGATTCAAAAAAATTAACTTTCTTGTGGATAAGCATCAGATCAATAAATATTTTATTTATTTGAAGTGTTAATTTTTTTGTCCCCAAAAATTATAGCAACACATTTATAAGAAAATTGATATAATAACAGAGGGTGGGAGTAAGGGAAGATTCCCCGTAAAAGAATAGGAATAAACTGTTGTAAATTTGAAGGTCATATAGTTTTCTAGTAGCACCATAGCTATATCTATGAAATTGAACTTGCCAGATTTCATCACTCTCCAACAAATATGACATAATCTCTCACATATTACGCCTCATATAGATATTTTTCTTTCATTTTTTGAGTATCAACTGCAGAGATGAATAGTACAGAGAACAACTTGATCCCAAACTTTCAATCATTCCTTCACTTATCGAGGGTGGTCTCCTGGGATAGATATTTTCAAGTTGGAAATAGAAGATTACGCATAGCCCTCGTTGTTTGGAGAATCCCTGTTATCAAGAGTAGACTCAAGACAATATTTCTGATGGTGGTCATCTTGAAACTGTTGGATGATTTCATAACATAACTCCAAGGCTCGAACGCTTCTTCATATTTGAAACTAAATCCTAGATCTACACACCCATTCTGATGCTTATCTCCATTTTAGGTTGATGCACTAGGAAGATGAATTATATCAAGTTGAAAACCAAAAACTCCTCACAAAAAATGTTTTTCATACAGTTTCCAAAACGACAAAGAAGTCTCACAAATGTTTAAGACCCTATTTTAATATTTCTAAAACAGAGTGGGAATACCTAGGGTGCCATTTCTCAAAAATATCTAGGATTGAAGTTTCACAAGAAGATTTTATATATAGCATATAATTTATAAAGGATATATATTCAAAAAAGAGAAGAAAAGACACACATGAAGTGTCAGATTTGTCGCTAAAAAGATGAAAAAATTACAAATTTGTTAGTTATCTACACCATTATGAAGTTATAAACAACATTGTGATAGACCAGTCATTGTAGTATCAACCATTTAGTACCACAAAAATTACATCAACCATCTTGTAGTTACAAACTTACAATGAATTAATCTAGAGACAGATATGAGGAAGTAGAGAATATTATGAATTTATGAAATGAAATAGGTCGTCATTACCAAAGTGTTACACAACCATGTGTCTATTTTTCAAAATAGATATTTCATATTAGAAAAAAACAGAAGTCTGAAAAGTGAAAATCCAATATGGCAAGCAAAGAAGCGAGGGAAGAGACAACTATTCTAATATATTATCTACGTTTCCTTCCAGTTGGCACAACCACAAGCCCCATGCCATTGTGGTTATGGAGGTAACTGTAAAGATGAACTTGGACCTAAAGATGATGTTGATAGAGCCTTAATGGGAGTGATAATGACAGTAAATAGTGATGGAATTACAACGCAATAATCATCATCAAAAGAGAAATCTCCAAGTTTTCCAAAGACAATGTTGCATCCTTTAAATTATTATCCTCAAGGTAGTTGTCCCAAATTATATTTTTTATCCATCTTACCTTGTGGCAATAATGGGAAAACCACCATAAGTTGTAATTCACATAAAGCAAGGTCTCTACATTATTTACATTCAACTTATTTCTCCTCATCATCATCATCATCAAAAAGAGCAATCTCCAAGTTTCCCAAAGCGAATGCTCCACCCTCCAAATTATCCTCCTCATAATAGCTTTCCCAAGTCATATTCTTTATCCATCTTCTCTGGACAGAATAATGATACAACAACCATAAGTTGTAATTCACATAAACCAAGCTCTCTAGCTTATTTACATTCAACCTATTTCTCTTGAACCTATTTATGACATTGTAGGTTCCCCAGAACCTCTCCACGAAATGAGAGTTAAAAACTTCTTAAAGCACTCATGTCACACACCACAAATATGGGGTAGTAACACCACTAATGTAGTTTGTTAATTTATGTCATGTGATATCGCAATGTTCCTCCTCAAGGACAAACTATGTAACCACTCTAAACCTCTACATCGATGTATAATCTTCTCTTCACCCCACCACCAAGCACTAATTATTCCAACTATGATGTAGAATAGTATTTTAACATGGAATATTTAGTTGTGTCGACCAGTTTTTCACCTCCATACGAATATGGTTATACAGGTTCTCATCTCTAGGCTAAAAAATGTCTTTCACCCATGTTCATATTCTCATACACCATCCCCAATCACACTGATATAAACCTAAAAATCAAATATGTTATAAATTAGCTTGGGTAATTGCAAACCATAGTTTCCTTGTGACAATAAATGTGCATTAATAATTGTATCACTTACCACTAGAGCACCATCTCCATGTAATGTACTGTGCAGACTCAACTGCTCCCGTGAATCACCCACCACCATGTTAGGTAATTCACTTGAAGGTGAGACAATAACTACCAAATATACTATGTGCAAATTCAATGTTGGTACATGTAACTACAACAAATGAAGAGGAAAACACTCTGTCAAGTGATGAATTTCATGATGAACTTATCTCCCTTTTGGAGGGAGCATGAAGCCATTCACACTCTTTATCCTTCTCAATATCATGCATCAAAAGATTCAATGTGTGCATGAAACATGATCCGGATATTGGGAGGAGGCCCCCAAGATCTAAAAGATTGAAATGGATCTTGGGAGGAGAGACCCCAAAGATCTGAAAACTTGAATTGCCAGAAGAAAAAGAGGAGAATGCCCAATAAACAAAACCACAAAGAAACATTCCATTACTATTTTAAATAAAAGTTTCTTTGTGGTTTTGTTTATTGGGCGTTCTCCTCTTTTTCTTCTGGCAATTCAAGTTTTCAGATCTTCGGGGTCTCTCCTCCCAAGATCTATTTCAATCTTTTAGATCTTGGGGGTCTCCTCCCAAGATCTCGATCAGTGTTATTATAGCGGTCTGTTTTTTCTCTATTTTTCTTTGCCTGTCCCCAACAAGGTCGGGATATAAGGAGTTATGGCTTGAGCTGGTCGAACCTTTGCAAGACCAGCCTCGCAAATCCTGGCCGCCTCCCATGGCAGATGAGAAGAAAGACGAGGGAGCAGGAGATCCTATCAAAATCTTTCTCGAAGAAGCCCTCTAGCGACAACGAAACGCGATGATGGACAACTTTGCCCAAATCCTTTAGCGGCTACCCAAAAGTGACGCATCAGCTTCCAGTAGCTACTCTGGAAATGCCACGCCATTTAAGGTACAAGTTAATTTTGAAATCCCCATATTCGAGGGTCAGATAGACGCAGATGCCGTAGATAAGTGGTTAAATCTGCTAGAGCATTATTTTTCTGTTCATGAATTTTCGAGTCAGGAAAAGATTGTTTTTGCTCTTCTCAAAGCAGCCCCCCACGTCAAGGACTGGTGGGAAACGTACTGCGAGCAGAAGGATGAAACTACAGGCTCGCTATTTTTAGCCGCACCCACCTAGAATTCTTCCAGGATGCCATTAAGGAGCAATACTACCCTGTTGGAAGCTATGAGGATGAATACATAAAGTGGACCACGTTGCAGCAGGGAAGGGATCAAGATGTGTCGAAGTTCACCAATCTTTTCCATACCCTTCACACGAAGTTGGGTATCAAGGATTCGGAGCAACATTCAGAGTGGCTTCAATTGGAGACGTGCCCTCCCACCCCAAGCTATGTAGGCACTTGCTACTTCATCAGCAACCAACATCATGGTTATGGGGCATCCAGAAACCCACACTTCATCGAATTCCATTTGCTAGGCCGCACACTGTCATCACCACAGTTGGTCACAAACATTACAGGGTATCTCTATCCTCGGATATTCGTTTATCATGGTTATGGGTTAACCACATAAAACCCTTATCTTCAGTGGCTCTTCATATTCAACAAAGGCTTCGCACGAGGGAACTTTACGCAATGGGGACCATTTCTTCTTAAGGAGGGAGGAATGATCCGAATGGAAAATGGCATCAATCCATGGTACTCATCCACCCATATTATTCATCAACCCATGGAATTTACCCATGGTATTGTAAATGGCATCCACCCGTGGTATTGTAAAATCCACCCATGGTATTAATTCACCCATGGAATTGATCCATGCTATTGTAAAATCCACCCATGGTATTCATTCACCCATGGAATTGACCCGTGTTATTGTAACTGAAAAATACTATAAGTAACAAGTCACATTTTGTAAAAGGACAGATTGTCCGCCACGATGTAGCCTTTACAGTTCAGAGGCATGTAGCAACCACATCTCTTCTCAGAGATAAGCTACCATCGCCCTAGCTGGTTAATTTCCATTACTATTTTAAATAAAAGTTTCTTTGTGGTTTTGTTTATTGGGCATTCTCCTCTTTTTCTTTTGGCAATTCAAGTTTTCAGATCTTCGGGGTCTCTCCTCCGAAGATCCATTTCAATCTTTTAGATCTTGGGGGCCTCCTCCTAGCTCAGGAGATGGTAGCTTATCTCTGAGAAGAGATGTGTGGCTACATGCCTCTGAACTATAAAGGCTACATTGTGGCGGACAATCTGTCCTTTTACAAAATGTGACTTGTTCTTATAGTATTTTTCAGGTACATCAATATAATAAGTGGGTTGTACTAATAACAATAAGGGGTTACTCTAGTAGTATAGGGGCCTAACACAATACCACGAGTCAATTCCATGGGTGAAATAATACCGTGGGTGGATTTTACAATACCACGGGCGGATGCCATTTACAATACCATGGGTAAGTTCCATGGGTTGATGAATAATATGGGTGAATGAGTACCATGGGTTGATGCCATTTTCCATTCGGATCAAAATAACTATAGAAAAAGGTGAGTATGAACCTACTCCCTTACAATTAATAATTATTTGAATCACATTTAATTTCTCAACCTCATTAATGGTTATGAGTATAATTTTTGTAATACTCTAAGTCTTCAACTACAATGAAGAATTCACCACTAGTTGTCACGTTAAGAACATTTCTCAAATGTTGGTTTTTAACATTTGTTCAATGGACATATATAATGCATACCCCACTATCCACCCAATCATCTGTAAATCATCCTAGATCTCTTTGGACTTAACTTTAATCCATGCCTAGCAATATAACTTCAGTTCTCATATCTAGGGCTCTTGTATCCTTTGGAAACAATGTTGCAGATGACCTCAACCATAGGTTTCCATGAAGGGGAGTGTTAAGCATTAAGGGTATGCCACAAAAAATCTTTCCACTTATATATCCACATGCATAGAGAAACATTACCGTCTTAATCACTTTGGCCTGAGTACCAACATCAAGGAAATCTTCTATTATTCTACTTCTGCTTCCACACGTTGCACACAAGATCACACTAACATCATGGGAACTAGATGTGGCAAATGGCATCATATGGAACCTTTTATTTTATACCATGCTTTCTATGTGCATCTACCTCTTCCTTGATGTGTTTTTATTTCTATCTCTTCAACTCTCTCATTGTTATCCATAGCATAAAGTGATCATAGAAACCTTTGATCTCCTCCAAGTTGTAACCAATATTCTTCCATCATAAGCCAACAAAACGTTGTCTCAAAAGAATTCAAATCCTAGCCAAAAATAATGAAATGACATAATAGAATGAGAGGTTTAATGCCTCCCTTCCATTTTTCCTAAGATGTGAAGCTTTCCCGCGGGCCCCACACTTCAAGGAAAACAAAAATAAATAAATAAATAAAAACAAAAAAAATGCATACACAAGTGTTTGGGAGAGATGTGACAACACAAACAACAAAGACAGAGCAAGGGAAAAGTGCTTCATGCAAGCGCTTCGTTATAGTGCAAGATAACCTTTAGATGGACAAGTGCTCCCAAAAATTTTGTATCTCAAAGAGTTGTTATGTTTGGAATATGTGTGAGGGAAAAAAAACCCCAGTTTTGAGATCCAATCAATCGGAACTAAGGGATTAATCTTTGTTTTTTCTCTTTTCCAGATGCATCTTGCAGATATATCATGCAATGTCAATGTCATCTCTAGAATGCATCTCTTCACATTGAATAGAATATACAACTATTTTCCAATGTGATTAGAAGAAAGTTAAAAAAATAAAATGACAATACCGATACAGAAGGTATGAATTGTCGCACGGGAAATGTGAAGTGTTACTTCTATACATGATTTTTTTTTGTATGCTAGAGGCCATCTAGAGCTTCTTTGTTGATGTATTTTTGGTTCGTAAATCTATTTTTTGGTTTAGAGATATATTGATGATGAGGATCCAAATATCGGCAATGATTTTGATGACATGTAGGTATGTGTTGTGGCATGATTTCTTTTTTACATTAGAAGCCACCTAGATCCTCTTTGTTGATGTATTTTTGGTTTACAGAAATATTTCTTGGTGACCAATTTATTTTTTCAGTTCTTTTCTGGTTCTGGATATATTCCTTGTTTGGTAGGTTGACTGGTTTAGTGACCATTTCGGTTCTAATAACATTGTCCAAAGCATGTTTAAATGATCCTCTTTGGAACCAACAAAATACAAGTCTAAACAAGAATATGCATGAACAATCAAATGGGAGCTAATTTCCACAATGTTTTCAAAGAATAATCTTTAAGATATGACAAAGTCAACGTCAAAATGATGTTGAAAATGAAAGTGAATTGATGCAGATGTTATTAGAGAAATATTTCTAAGGATGATTAAGAATTCCTCAAACAAGCAACCGAAGAGAGTTAACCTTGTGCTAATAGGCTTAATAGAAGTGTTCCAAATACTACATCTAACAAGATGGTTTTGAGAGTGTTTAGGATGAACACAAATGCTTCAAGAAAGAAACTGAAGTGAGTTAATTATGCGCTAATGGGACGAAAATCTCAACAAGTGTTCCAAATCAAACATTCAACAACATGGTTTTCCCATCAAAAACATGTTTTTTTCAATGCATATTTGCAAAATAAATCATCGAAGAAAAGTTGTCATTAAAAAAATGTTAAGAAGAGATTGCTAACACTGCCAATCAATTATAAAAAGAGTGATGAGCATTGTATGGTTGTACAATGAAGAAAAATAGACAAAAAGATATCCTCAAGAAAAAGCTCATCTCCATCATGATAGGTGAGGCCTACCCAAGAAAGTGAAGTCAAGATCATACATTAACATCTAAATTCCTAATAGGGAAACCTTCCAAAAAATGATTCCATAAAATGTGATTAAAATAAGTCCACATAAGATCTGAGAAGGATCTAGCAGACTTGATATTCCAAAAAAGTTGCTAGATTGCCTCAGTCACCCCACAATGCATGCACAGAGCATCAATAACCCTAGACTTGGCAACTATCACTGTCAAAGATATTCTTTGATAGATTAACAATTAAACAAATACCTTGGGATAGTAAGAGACTTTTTGATCTAAAAATAAGTTCAACGCATGAATCCCATTCTTATCCTTGTCCTCAATATGCCAGTTTTGATTAAGGATCTCCTTAAATGGATGCCTCACATAAAGCCTTCGATAGAACTATTGGGTCTTGTAAGTCAAAATTGGTTTAATATAATACTAAATCTAGCCCCTTGAGATTAGTACAAGTTTATTTTTATTAAGGTTGTCAAATTGTGGATAGTAGTGATTCAGTTTGTGATGATAGCAGTGTCAAAAGCTATTATGTACAAGAAAAAATGATTGCAGTGAGCAGAAATCATATTATAAGGGAAGGTGAAGGTAAACATAAATATAAAATTTTCCAAGCATTAGATGTAACATACCACTTACCCCCTTATTATAATATATATATATATATATAATTATATATATATTATATTATATATATATATTATATAATATATATATATATATATAATATATATATATATATTATTATATATATATATATATATATATATATTATATATATATATATATTATATATATATATATATATATATATATTATATATACATAGTACCAGTAATATCATCATTGACCTAGTAATTTCTAGTATAATTACCAAATTAGATTCTACAGAAGGTTAACCTTGTCAGCATACTGCAAGTGCAACATGGAGTATTTAATTTAGCTTTGAGGTTATTTTGAGACTCATGTCATGCCATTCTCAGGACAAATATTATGTTGAAAAGAACTCTAAGGTTTTATTTGAATAAAGCCTCAAGTATAACAGTAAATGTATTCCTCTTCATGCCTAGAGCACATTTATTCCAACATGTAATTGAAATTAACATTGTATTCATAAACAATTATAACAATAATAAACATGGTGCAAGTTCCCAAAATGTCTAGGATCTTTAACTGATTTGCTTGACCAGTCAATTCTTTTGCCAAAGCTACTACTTCAAGTACTTTCTATGTAGAAAATGCAAGTGATGACTTTAACTCACTATCAACCTTTTCCTTATTTACTAAATCTTCTTGACCAATAAATTCTTTGGCTAGAGATAGTACATGAAGTAGTTTTCATAGAGTAGATGCAATCCAGTACTTAATCTCATTATCAAGCTCTATCTCTTTTACTAAATCCACATCTGTATGGACAAGAAAACAGGAGGTGGAAACAACTATTTTGCCTACAGTGCCAAAAGTTGGAATTCTTAGATTAATTAGGAAATGATATGGAATTTATGTGCAAGAGCACCCCAACAGGTTAAAATAGTGTACATAGTGCACACATACCTTTACCAACAATCTCTTCAAGATCCTTTAAAATTCTATGCAATTTTTCCAAATCAATAGCCCCAATGTTTCTCCCATCAATTACTGGAGGGAAAAGGTATTTGTCTTCATGAAGCCCAAAATTTTTGACAATGTTGAGTGCTCTAGTTCCATGCACTAGATCAAACCCAATAGAAGATACAAATTTCAAATAAATTATCATCCTGGGGTAGATGGTATATCATAAAAGGTTTCCCTCAAGGAATAATTATTAAGGCTCCAAAGGAAAATTATTGAGGAGGTCATAGATAGATCTAGGAGTTGGTTATATATTTTTATGATGCAGTAAGAGGACACTTCATATGAGGACTTATCTTGAGTTATTATTAGCAGTAATAGGACACTTCATACGAGGAGAGTTCTCATGCTTAATTTACTAGATAATGAGAGAGGGAAATATTTAGTTATTTTAACCAATGTCCAAGACTGGAATCACAAAAGCACTGGCCTTGTACAGATCTAGATCCAATTTAGGCTTAAGAAGCAAGAGAAGGAGCAGATCATCACTGCCTAGTGTCTTTGACTCTTTTTTAGCAATCATTGTCTTCTTCTCTTCCCTTGTATCCAACCTTCCGAGATGTATAGCTTCTGTTAGAGGCCTTCAAAGTTCAATAAGATATGAAGTAGTGACATATTATCATGTCTCTTCTGGTTCCTAGAACAAGCTTGATCTGAAATTTTATGAAGAATTTTAATTGTTGAGCATTCAACTGATACAATGATTTCTCTATTTTCTCAAGGATTCACTTTTAGGATAGCTAGTTTCCCAAGATTTAATCTTAGATTATCTTTCTAGTGTTCATATTTCCCACGATCCATCTCATCCATCACACATAAGGACTTGGACCATTCATGCATGCACTTCAAAGTATATTTTTACATATTTCAAGCACTGACTACAGAGATAATTTCATAGATTTGAGAAATCTATGTGCTTATTTGCAACATTCAATTGCATATCTGCATGTTGTTGTTGTTGACTTGAAGCCCTACTTTGCATATTTTCAGTGTTTTGATCAGCAATCAAGGACACACTCTCATATTATCAACCGGTCATTTTGAAATGAGAAGTTTGTTATTAGTGACAGGGACAACAAAGTTAAATTGTTCTCAGAACACCGTGGGATTGATTACCCAAGTGGCATTTTTGAGTGACCACAATCCAACAAAGAAAATAAAATTATATTAATGTCCATAAATGACGAAAATATGTCAATTCCAGTCTAGAATAAAAAAATCAACAACAAAATTAACCAGTTCCTAGAGCATGAGCAATTACAAAGACAAAGAAATCCAAAACAAAATCCTAAACTAGAAAAAGAGAACAAAAATATAGAAAGTGGGTGAACTCAAAAGTATCAACCTGGATAGTGTGGTATTCAATATATCAGAAGAAAACACTTCTCCATGAAGAGAAATTGACTCATATGAATAGAACATCAAGGAGTAGAAACACCCTAAGTCATTGGTAATCAGAGGAGGAAACATCATCGCTGACAATGACAATAGATGTGAATATTATTCAGTCAAACTATTACAAGCTTCTTCATCCTTTATTTTCCATTGGATGTTTGTACAACCATTATCGAAGCCTCGGACTTACATCTTAGACATTCAGTGACTCTTTAGGCTAATAGGTCACTTGACCTGATTTGATGATACTGCCCAGGCACTAGGACATGACAACACTTTTTACTCCCCATTGACATATATTGCGGCCTCCATTTACGGGCTCTTGTACTCTGGTTGAAAAGCTTTGTTTCTCGAGTCCATTGTGACCTTGTTGGACTTGATCCTTTTATACTTTCCCTTTTATGCTATTATATTTTGTACTTCATTTTTAACTTGAACTAATTGTGATGGAGTGTGAGGTTCTACCACTGACTCACGAGGTGCCTCCACAAATGGAATATTACAATGTACCTTCAGAATTCCATTATTTTTTCGCTACTATTGAAATTAATAAGATTTTTATTTCATACTTATTCCTTATTTTCCTGTGAAAATATTACTGGGGGAGAGTTAGAAGTTAGAACTATGCATGAATTTTATAGTTGTTAAGGGATATTGGAGGATACATTTGATGTAGTCTTCTTAAAATCTCTTATGGCTACTATTTTCAAGGAGACAACCCAAAAAAATAATAGATGTTTTGTCCCTTTCTATTCCTGATGAACATACACATCACTTGAAATGTTCATGCAAAGAAAAGGAACAACAATTTGAGATACCTTGTGTAAATTTCCAAAGATTTTGTTCAGTGCATGACCAACCTTTTCCAACAACCGTGTAGTTGTTTGAGGAGGGAATTTGACATCAAACTTCTCACATGCAGCTAAAAGATATTTGTTTGCCAACTCAAATGAGATATCTTTAGGGATGTGAGTTGTGCAACCTCTTCCAACCCTTGAATACATTATTACCCTGTTGTGGTAGGGAATAATAAAGCTTTTAGTAGGTCTAATGTTTTATAAATACGGTCAATAATTTTATTTATTCAAAACTTTCAAAAATATCTTAATGGGTTTTCTTGAACATTATTAGCAATTTGGATTTTGAAACTTCACTTAAAATAGACCAACATAGATCCATCTTAAATACAGATGTGACGTCCAACATTATTTAAATGTAATGTTTTGTATAGTTATTTAATTATTATTATTATTATTATTTTTTGCTAATATGAACAAAATTTCAACTTTGATGAAGGACGGACACTGTTATACATTATACTAGATTAATTTTCATGAAGGACAAACACACTTACACATTACACTCGATTATAGAATAAACCTCTCATCTTAATAAAACTTCGAGCTATATAGTATTTATAAATTGTTTTTATCTCTCTTATATAAATAATTTTTTTATTCAAATTAATGTTTTACAGATAAGTTTATCACACATATTAGTAATGTTCCATATGTCATTTAATCTTCTGCGAAATAGTGTATAATAATTTAAAGAATAAAAAAAAATTCCCCTAAATAAGATATTCGACATTGACAATAACTTATCACCTTCATCACAATCTATTGCATCGACCTTCCTAAATCTTTACTAAATAAATTTTGTAATAAAAATAAGTATATTTTAATAAATTAATTATTATAATTTTTTATTATTTCAAATATATAAATAAATTTAATATCTTAATTTTTTTGGTAAATTACACCAAATTTTAAAAATTCATATAAATTTATTATTCTAAAACAAATATATATTCAACTTTGAACAAAAACACGAACATCTACTAACTAAATTACGCTATTAAAATATGTCACATTGGAAACATTGATACGACACTCTGTTAATAGTGAAAGAAGATTGTTAACAACCACGAGAGGCGCCTAACGTTATAAACGAGTGGGGGAGGATTATATTTCACATTAAGGTGTACAGTGACAATAATGAAATGAAAAGGAGGGCTCGAGGTTCTCATAAATTTTTGTTGACATTGTAATGGTGAATTAATGCCTTTCCACATGAATGTCTCTTCTGCGTGAAATATGGTTCGATGAGTCATTGTTTCTACTTTACAAATGTTGAAGTTGTAGTACTGCAAGGTTATTGTTTTTACTAATTATCTTGGTATAATAAAAAAAATTATGGTACAATAAATTATAGATTTTTAGATTTTGTAATACAATGTAATCATTGTAATATAAAGGGTGAATTAATCAAAATTGAAATAAATATATTTAAAAATAATAATAATAATAAATTTTTTCAAAAGTAAACATTAAATAAAATCATTTAATTTTTGGTAAATTTAAACTATGGTTAATATCAATATTTTTTAAATACGTTATTACCCTGCTATGGCGGAGAATAATAACATTTAAAATCCCAAAATTTTAAAATTTCAATATTTAAAAAAATTGGAATGTTATTCCAATTGCACAAATTCCAACATCATTCCAATTGTGCAAATTCCAACCTTAAAACCTGTGATTCAAAAAAAATTCCCCCTTAATCTCTAGTAACGTTATTTAAAAAAGCATTATAATAATTAAACGAGGTTTATTCTCTTAGGTAGGAAAAAAAATAAAAACAACGTACCATATCGGAATAAAAGGACGTGGAGGAATCTCGTATGGGAAAACAATACTCGGTGGAAAGATATATATTTTATTGGAAAATAAAAAGATATGTGACGTAAGTAAACCCATTAATTAGACATGTTTCAATGAATTTAGTTGGTATTTTTTATTGGGATTTTATTATAGGAAGGGTGTGAGATTGTTATATTTTTTAATTTAAATTGTATTTTTAATATTAGTTATATTAGAATAATAAAAAAGTTTATGGTACAATAAATTATAGATTTTGTGGTATAGTGTAATAATTGTAAAATAAGAGGTGAAACAATCAAAATTGAAATAAATATAGGGGAGGGTCGTCATTACCTGTGCGCTTTCTCCGCCACGTCGGAAAACCACGTGACAAAGCACATGGAGCTGGTACGACACTTGTCCACCTTGGAGCTCCGCGTGTTGGGCATCGTGTCATCACATAAAACTTTGTGTCCACGTCATTTCCTCCGTTTGTTTGGGGTCATTGCTGCGATGTTCCATTTTCCCTTTGTCTTTCTGCTCGGGGCCAGTTGTTGGGCGAAGCCCCCCACCGAAGATGGCGCAGGACGGCCCCAAAACCTGCGCGCATCGTCTGTTATGAATGTGCTGTTGCAAGCATTTGTTTGATTGATAGGGTTTGTGGACCTGTGCGCTTCATTTGGTATGCAGGTGCTGGTGCAAATGTTTGCTGGAGGTTTAGGGTTTGTGGTTGGAACATCGCTTCTGCTTTTCCTGTGGTTTTCCGCCTGGATTTCTTGGTCGTCCTGGACTGCCGGTTGTTTAGGATTTCTCTGTCAGTGGTCTTATTCGACGATTTTGTTGTTTGGGGAGGAGCCGACTGCAGTTTTACTGAACTCGAGGTAATTGCTTAATTTGTTGTTTTGTGATGGTGTTTTGGGTTGGTTTCTGTTGTCTAATGGCTTTTTCTTCTCGTTGCAAGTGTGGAAAAGGTCGTTGCAGGTGTGGAGAAGGTCTGGCGAGCTCCGGGGAAGGTCAGCGACCATCCATGGCCTGTATCCAGTAGGATTTTAATTCTACCAGCAATTTCTATGTGTTTTTCAACACAAACAACTCTATTTGGATATTTTGTAAACTTTCTATGGCAGATTTTGAGGGTTTAGGGTTTTTGTGGATATTTTGATGTTGTTTGTTATTGAGGATTTAGGGTTTTTGGGGAAATTTTGTTGTTTTCACTGTTATTTTCACCGTCCCATGCCATCCTTGGATATTAAGATGCCAATGGAATCACCTGGAATCGAACTTACTGCATTACCAACACCTAGTTTATTAAACGATTCCACTTTGCTTTTACACTTATGATAACTCCATCCCTCGCATTTCCTAGGGTGAAGGCATAAAGAAATGTCGTCCTGTGTTATCCTAGGTCGTCCCGTGCTATCCTTGGCAGAGGGCTTCGCCCAATAACCAGCCCCGAGCAAAAAGACAAAGGGAAAATGGAACATCACAGCAATGACCCCAAACAAACCCTCGAAACCCTCTTGTCTTTTGGTATGACTTAATTTCTGATATGTCTGATAGATTCCTTGTTTTCGGTGTTATTTTTGCCTCGTGCCATCCTTGGTCGTCCCATGCCATCCTCGGCGGAGGGCTTCGCCCAACAACCTGCCAGGACAACAATTCCCTCTCCTCTTGGCCCACAATTCCGCTCTCGTCTTGGCATCAAGGACAGAGCATAGGCTCTGTCTGTCAACAGAGAAAATGTGTTCCAACTGTTGCAATTTGTAGCCACCTCAGTTGATTTTTTTGTGTCCTATTTTTTATGGGGTTGAGAAGAGATTTGGGTTTAGAAATGGCTTTCAAATATTAATCAAATTCTGCTTGTTGTCGTAACTAGACAAAGTTTCAGTCCTTTTATAGAAATTTGTGTGTCCTGTTTTTTGTGGGGTTGAGAAGAGATTTGGGTTTAGAACTGGCTTTTAAATATTAATCAAATTCTGCAGGTTGTTGTAACTAGACAAATTTCAGTCCTTTTATAGACAGGGTAATTACATAACAAATTGACTTTCTCTAGCTTTGTTGTTTTAACCAGAGACATGGCTTTCACATAACAATCACATTTTGGAGGTTGTCGTAACTGGACAAAGTTTCAGTCCTTTTATGGATAGGGCTTTCACTTTGTTGTTTTAATCAGAGACGTGTCTTTCACATATCAATCACATTTTGGAGGTTGTCGTAACTCGACAAAATTTTAGTCCTTACAAGGTGATTCTGAACCGCATATGACCAACGTGCTCTCAAAAACTTATGATGAGATAACACTGTCTGGTCATTTGATTTCTGTATTTAGCCTTTTTCCTATACCTTTGGCCATTATCTCTTGTCTATTGTTCATATCCATTGTTGCCGCTTCTGCAATGTTTATTTCATTTATTGGTCTGTAATAGTATTATGAATTAGAACTTTGGTTTTCTCGTTCACCGAACAGCAACAAATCATTTTGTAGCTTTGCTGGCATATTCCTCTTGTTAATGAGAAATTTTCTTCTTCCCGGGCAATTTTTGGTCAATTTACAATTATTTAATTGTTGGTTTTGTCTCTTGCATAGAGTCTCTATTCCTGCTCGCAACTTTGAATCTATCCTATCGAATCTGAAAAATGTCTGAAATAATAATCCTAACGCTCTCACGATCCTATAATACAAATTTCATTATTTTTTTCCTTTTTATAAATAGATATCAACTATATTTTAAAGATAAAGATAATTCTAGGCCAACAATTCCCTCTCCTCTTGGCATCAAGGACAGAGCAGAGGCTTTGTCTATCAATAGATAAAATGTGCTTAGGTTCTTTGAGGTTAACAAGCCTTCAGAATTGTCTCTGTATATAACATTTCTATTTGTTTGTTTGTCCCCTTCTCTATTAGTTTACAGGAAAATTTTGTTCACGATGATGGGCTACCATAGTTGGGCTTCATGCCCTGGCTATCTTGATGTATAGTTTTATATATACATGATTAAATGATACGAGTTTTACTTAACTGTTGCAATTTGTAGCCACCGCAATTGAAATTTTTGTGTCCTGTTTATTTTTGGGGATGAGAAGATCATTAAATGATGCCAGTTTTACTTAACTGTTCCATTTTGTAGCCACCTCAATTGGAATTTTTGTGTCCTGTATTTTTTTGGGGTTGAGAAGATGATTAAATGATGCCAGTTTTACTCGACTGTTCTAGTTTGTAGCCACCTGAATTGAAATTTTTGTCTCCTATTTTTTGTGGGGTTGAGAAGAGATTTGATTTTAGGTACGGTTATTGGTCAGAAATGCATAGGAGGATGATTAAACTTCATTTGCTTAAGGATTTAGGTTATTCTCATATTTACAATGATTATATTGGATGTGACTCTCTGGTCATGTGGTGGTGAAGATCTAGATAAGGGGTGTGTTGCTATATTAGTGATCTATGTTTGGACCTGGAACCTGAGTTTGAATTTGAAGGTTTTCATATTAGTGATCTAGGACCTGGAACTTGAATTTGAGTTCGAAGGTTTTCATATGGAAAAAAATATAGAGATGGGGTGTTGTTATTTTAGTGATCTATGTTTGGACATGGAACTAGGATTTTGAATATCTGAATTTAAATTTGAAGGTTTTTTCCTACTCTACTTAATAATAATGAGTGCTCTCAAAAACTTATTATGAGATAAGATTGTATGGTCATTTGATTTCTGTATTTAGCCTTTTTCCTATACCTTTGGCCATTACCTCTTGTCTAGTGTTCATATCTAGTGTTGCCACTTCTGCAATGTTTATTTCATTTATTGGTCTGTAATAGTATTCTGAATTAGAAAATTGGTTTTCTCGTTCATCGAACAACAAAAAATTATTTTGTAGCTTTGTTGGCATATTCCTCTTGTTAATGAGAAATTTTCTTCTTCCTTGGCAATTTTTGGTCAATTTACAATTATTTAATTGTTGGTTTTATCTCTTGCATAGAGTCTCTACGCCTGCTCACAACTTTGAATCTACCCTATCGAATCTGAAAAATGTCTGAAATAATAATCCTAACGCCCTCACAATCCTATAATACAAATTTCATTATTTTTTTCCTTTTTATAAATAGATGTCAACTATATTTTAAAGATAAATATAATTCTAGGCGAGCAATTCCTTCTCCTCTTGGCATCAAGGACAGAGCATAGGCTCTGTCTGTCAACAGATAAAATGTGTTCAGGTTCTCTGATGTTAACAAGCCTTCAGAATTGTCTCTGTATATAACATTTCTGTTTGTTTGTTTGTCCCCTTCTCTATTAGTTTACAGGAAAATTTTGTTCACGATGATGGGCTGCCATAGCCGGGCTTCATGCCCTGGCTATCTTGATGTACAGTTCTATATATACATGATTAAATAATAGGTTTTTTCCTACTCTACTTAACAATGAGTGCTCTCAAAAAATTATTATGAGATAAGACTGTCTGGTCATTTTATTTCTGTATTTAGCCTTGTTCATATGCAACTTGATAATGAGTGCTCTCAATTTCTCAAGTGTCCCCTCAATGAATAAAATTATCAGTGGCTTTTTGACATTTAATAAAACTTATTATGAGGTAGATTGCCTCCTCATTTGAGATTGTTTGGTCATTTGATTTTAGTATTTAGCCATCCTAAGCCTTTGGCCGTTAGCTCTTGTCTAGAGTTGGAATGGAATGTTATTATTGAATTCCAAAACATCGCAGCAATGACCCCAAACAAATGGAGGAAATGGCGCAGACACAGAATTTTATTTGATGACACGATGCCCAACATGTGGACCCCCACAGTGGACAGGTGTCGTACCGGATCCATGTGCTTTGACACATGGTTTTGCAATGTGGCGGGGAGGGCGCACAGAATAACTTATAGAAATAGTTTTATCATAATTAATATTTTATAGAAAAACATATTCCATTGAAAATTTCTTATCAACACACAGTTAGGTTGCCACAAGAAATCACTACTAGGTTGTAATCCAAAATGTTTCTTGTGACAAGAAAAAGATACAATCTAGTGTTGTAAGCCAAAATGTTTCTGTGACAAGAAAAAGATACAATCTAGTGTTGTAAGCCAAAATGTTTATGTGCCAAGAAAAAGATACAATCCATCCAAAATCCACATCATAATGAGGTTAGAACCAAAACATATGACACCCCTATTCTTTATGGCCCCGAAAATTTTGAGTGCCAAAACTCCCCAAGTTACCTTCTTGAGCCAGGTAGGTTGGCCGACCAGTCAAAGGCTGATTAGGAAATAGTTGATTGCTGCCATATGATTGATTCCAACTTGTAGCTTCCAACCATGGAGGTATTGAGTACCCATACCTCACATTTGCACTATTGACCCCTACATTAAGTGGAGGTGTGTAATGAGCATACAGAGAATTGACACCAACTCTGGTTGGAACAAGGCAAGTGGGTAAACCCTCATTTTTTATAGTGGGGCACTTTAATGTTTATGAGATCATGGAATAATGGTGTATTATCTGCAACGGAGTCCAATGAGTTTGAAATAATCCTGGTTTCATCAGCTATTCTTGTATCGTTGATCATCCCTTGCTCCTTTTCAAGCATTTATTGTGCCTTTTGTTTTTCCTTTTCCTGTCTTGCCATTTGCTTTTGTTGGTCCTTAACATGCCTTTCTTTATCTCTTTCAATCCTTTCATCTGCTCGATGTTGTGCTGCAACAATCCTTGCTGCCTTCTTCTCCTTGACTAGATCCTTCTTTTTCTGTTTTAATTCTTGCATTTCAAATTTCTTTTTTTCAGACTCAACTAACAGGTTTATATAATCCTCTGAGGTGAGTAACTGTGAGCTTCAGCCTAGAGGAAGACTACCCGGTGCACCTTGCTTTTTTTTCATTGATACTCTCTCTACTGGTAGCTTTAGAAACCATCCAAGTGTCTTCTCCACCCCTCCCACCTGCACATGATTGCTTGGTACTTCCCTTTCAGTATTTGTTGGAACTGATTGAACTATATCATTATCTTCATTTGATGCCTCATTATGTCCTTCATCTTCTTCCATTGATCTTTTGTCCACAAAAAAATGAACAATTTCATTGTTCAATTCTACTGGTTGTGAGGGCATGTTCATGCTTTCTTCATTGGTTGATCAGACACTATGTGCATTCATATTGATCATTGCTTCTGCTAGCCATGAAGGTGGGGTTACTTGGCTTGGTAATATCAATTGGTCATTGTCAACTACATGTTCAACAATATCATTAACAATATCAGCAACAAGAATTTCATGTTCTTGAGTTGGTGGAACGATCTCCATGTTACTGCGAATTTGTTCATTGTTATATTGTGTTTCACATACAATTTCATCATATTTAGCATATAAGTGTCCTTGAGACAGGGAAATCATATTGCCAACTACAACAACATCATCTTGGTCATCTACTTCTTGCACTTCAACACCTATTTGGGCATTCCCTTCTTCCTGACCATCCACATGAAACACTTGGCTACAACGAGTATCATGCATAAGAGCATCATAGTTCAGTGGTTAGATTCCTTTCGTCCTAAAGCCAGCCTTGATACTTGATGGTGTCAAAGCCCTTTTAAAAGCTTTAATTGCAAGCTCTACTAGCTCAAACCTTTTCACCTCAACCCCTGGATTCTTTGCCATCCATGCAACGCGCTCTGACCTGAAATAGTTCTTGAAAGGGCCAAACACACTAACATCAAGGGGTTGCAGTCTGTGAGTGGTATGAGCGGGCAATGTCAATAGGTCGATGCCTAAATTGTTTGCTTCCTCAATTGTTTGTATAGCCATGTGGCTACCATGGCCATCTAAGATCAATAGGTGTCTGTTATTAGGCGAGACGCCACCTGGTACCGACGCAGCAAAGTGAAAAAGCCAACTTAGAAACAGTTCTTTAGTCATCCATGCATGGGGATGTACAACCATGCATGCACCTGGTTCACAATTCTGTATATAGTTTTTCAGTTGATTTTTACCTTTGAATAGATAAAATCCTGGGATTGAAGTACCAATTGCATTGACACAACATAAAATAGTTATCCACTCCCTGCTCTTAGGCAAAATCTTTGGTACATTTCGACTCCCTCTCTTGGAAATTACCCACATGCCACAATTCCTCCCTGCCTGTAAACCTGTTTCATCACAGTTCCATATATGGTATGCTCCATAAGAATGTTTATCGTAAGCACTAGAAAGTGTTTCATAGAACTTTTACACAACTGCGGGGCACAAATTTAATGCTCTGTTTCTGTCAAGGCCCTCAGCAGTATGCAATACAAGTTTTGTATGCCTTTTTTTAAACCGAAACCACCATGATTTACTAGGAAACCCATCTTTGAATGGGTTTGGCCTCCCTTGACAGATTTGAGCAACTGTTGATTTGAGTTGTATCAACTCTAGCCCATGTCCCAGTTGGGCCATCTCTTTACACCACTCAACCACCTCGGCCTCCTCTTCGTTAGTCATAACTGTAAGAGGCCCTCTACGTTTTGTATGAGTCAATCCATTTATCCAATAACGTATTGATGAGGGAGGAATACCATGGTTTTTTGCAGATGCCCGAACTGAGTATCCATTAAACTCTATGTCGTCAATTGCAACTAACATTTGTTCTTCTGTCCATCCTCTTATAGCACTGATCTTTTTAGTTGAGCTTGCCCCTTGGATTGTTGTTGATGGTGGTTCTGTGGTTGATGGCGTGTTAACATCAGCAGCTATCACATGGTCATCCTCAACAATGTTCCCTGGTGCATTGTTGGCATTGACATCAGCTGGCCTGTCCTCATCAGACGATGTGCATCGCAGCTGCGCACCCTTTTTCACTCTCCTACCACTTCTCCTTGTACGAGCAGAGTAACTTCCTTTTGCCATAGATGCAACAACCAGTAAAATTATTGCATGCATTTAGACATTAGAATGTTTGTAAATTATGCTTTATTACTTCTGCAAAAATACTTTTCCTTTATTACAGGAAATTATCAACATGTATGTTACAGGAAATCGAATTTCATTACTTATGTTACAGGAAATCGAATTGCATTACTTCGTAGTCTCTCATTGAAAATTACTTCATAGTCTCTCAATTGCCTGCCTGTTCATCAGTTTAGAAACTTTTATATGGATTCAAGTAGGATTCTATGATAGTTGTTTCAAAAATCATTTTCCATTTTTTTGTTGTTTGGCATTGCCAAAAATGTCTCAGTACTGCAACTTCTCCATTGCAGTCCATGGCCACCATTCCAGGCATAAATTCTATGATGGGAACAACTTACAACTGTGATCAGCCTTGCGGTCTCTCAATTTCCTGCCTGTTCATCAGTTTAGCAACTTTTATATGGATTCAAGTAGGATTCAATGATAGTTGTTTCAAATATCATTTTCCATTTTTTTTGCTTTTTGGCATTGCCAAAAATGTCTCCGTACTACAACTTCTCCATTGTAGTCCATGGCCACCATTCCAGGCATAAATTCTATGTTGGGAACAACTTGCAGCTGTGATCAGCCTTGTGGTCTCTCAATTTCCTGCATGTTCATCAATTTAGCAACTTTTATATGACCAATGACATAACTATGAAATTCTACATCCAATTTCAAAAGATTCTCTTTCTCAAGCTGTTGAAGTTTGGATATGGGAGCACCAGAAGTGATAAATCATATGAATATTGCACATCAATATGAATTCACATTTTCTAGCCTTCAATTTAATGCAAATCCTCTTTCCATAGGGAACTTATCGAGCATTTCAATATTCTCGAGTTACTCTGAATATTTAGTATTTTTTTTGTTCACACTGGATTTTTCCATGTATTCATCTGTTTTCATAATGAGAGTAAATGTTTCACTTTCATAGGGCAGTGTCAAATTTTGCAAATGTCATTCCAAGTAAATCCATAGTTCATCAATTTAGCAACTTTTATATGGATTCAAGTAGGATTCTATGATAGTTGTTTCAAATATCATTTTCCATTTTTTTTGTTGTTTGGCATTGCAAAAAATGTCTCAGTACTATAACTTCTCCATTGTAGTCCATGGCCACCATTTCAGACATAAATTCTATGTTGGGAACAACTTACAGCTGTGATCAGTTTTGGAGTGGACTTATCAGTCATAAAAATTTTTAGAAAATTGAACTGAAAAAATTAAGTATGTTGAAGGCATTCATTTTTTTTTTAATTTTAAGGAATGGTTTTAACTTTTCTAAATAGCTGTATTTAGAACCTACTTTTTATTCAATGGCTGTTTGTGAAACCATCCAGCTATCCTTTTAGCAGTTATGGCCAGACAGATCATGTAAGAACTCTGATAAATGAAAACAATGAAAATAGAACTGTAAGGACAATGACTTTCAATGGCTGTTTGTGAAACCATCCAGGTATCCATTTAGCAGTTATGGCCAGATAGATCATGTAAGAACTCTGATAAATGAAAGCAATGAAAACATAATTGTAAGAACAATGAATTTCAATGGTTGTTTGTGAAACCATCTAGGTATACTTCTAGCAGTTATGGCCAGACAGATCATGTAAGAAATTTGATAAATGAAAACAATGAAAACAAAACTATAAGAAGAATGAGTTGTAATTCATATAGTTAACATGGATATATTGGCAACTGTTTTGTGATGTTGTCTTCAAGTTTGCTGAATAGTTTGAAAGCATAAGATGCAACTTCAACAGTGGGTGGACTTCTTTTATAGTTTTGGTCACTTGAATTTAATTGGTGGACATGGATGCACATGGATTGCAATGGCTTCATTTTGAATGTGTGGTCTGGATTTAATTTGATGTGATCTAATGGTTGGGAATTGGTTATTTGTTGATCCATGTGTTTTGATCTGTTTTGATGAGAAATAGAGTGAGTTGGGTGTCATTTATTGCAGTTATTGGGTCTAGGTGTCATTTACTGAACAAAGTGGGTTTAAATGTTATTGGGTTGGGTGTCATTTCTTGAACATAGGGTGTTTAGTTGTTGAACAACACAACAATTATTGTTGACATACATTCCATTTTTTTATGTGCAAGTAGGCATATTTATTTGGGATGCAAAGCTTCGGTTCTGATGAGTGGGGGTTGAAGTGACTGCTGCTTTGTACTTCTGGAATAGACCATTTTGGAAGCCTTTATGGTTTTAGCTGTTTTCTAGTTGGGTCAATATGGTTTGCAGTCTTAAGTAGTAAAATACTATTTATGGACAGTTGTGGGCCTAGTTAATGTATGGGGAAATTTTGGACATAAATTAATACTTTTTTATACTTAATGTTATTTATTTTTGTTTAAATATTGGTTTAAAAAGTCTCAATTTATGGTAGTTTGGTGGGACCAGTACTATATCAATTACTGGTCCCTGCACAACATTAGGAATCTCTCCCCTATGTAAAAAAATAAAAAAAAAATAAAAAAAAATTCAAAAGTAAACATTACATAAAATCATTTAATTTTTGGTAAATTTAAAATTAATGTCAACGTCAATATTTTTTGAATATGTTATTACCCTGCTGTGGCAGGGAATAATAAAGCATATTCGGCAATAAATTAGGTGATCAGATGAACAATAAATTTTATTAGTTGATTTAAAAAAAAACATGAAAATTCCACAACCCCATAGAGTTGAAATACTTATAATTTAAATTGAAATTAAGTTGTAACACTTTGCACTCTAAGAAATTGCATCCGTGGATTCAGAGGAAGCATATTTGACGGAAAAAAAATTATGTTCATGGATTTAAAAAAACAAAAAATTCCACAATCCCATATAATCAAAATAACTACGTTTATTGGCTAATAAATTAAAATATAAAATTATATTAATTTGATGTAACTAAAATATTATTGAATCAATACACCACTCTCCTGTAAAGTATTTTTTTGTTTTTGTTGAACTTAAGGTGGATAAGGATTGGTTGACTTTTTATTTTTATTTTTTTTAATTGAGGGTCTAAATTGATTCTCAAGGGAATGCTTTCCTTTGCAATATAAATTACTTGCTAAGAATAGGTAATAAACAAATTTAACTTTACCACAGGTTTACAAATGCCTCATGAATGGAGACCCCACTTCCATTTAATAATTATTAAGTTTTAATTTATAAAATATTTCCAATTAACAAATAAATTAAATTAATGAAATTGAAAATGTAAAGCTTGAACTTTGAAATTCATAATTGAATCTTTAGAAATATGAAATTTACAACAAATTGCTTACTCAACATTGCAATTGTCCTTCAACTACTATATCATAGCCATCTAATCTGAAAACTATGTTATACATATTCAAAGTTTGTATGGCCACATGTACCCTTGGATATGGGAAAAGAATCCAACCATAGTCTCACTCAAAGTTACCATAGTAAAACAATGCCCCCTCTTGTATGAAGTGGGTGATGGAGCATATTGTTCCATATACTATCAAGAAATTCCCATGATGTACATGAGATTTCCCTCCTTACCTGGTCTCTCAAAAAATGTTGGTCTAGATTCATTGTCACTCTATCCATTGCCTCATACAAGTAGGTTGTGATGGGCTTGTCACTATTAACCAATAAATCTTTATTAAAGATTTAGTAAGAGAAAAAACCTCCCTTCCTAAAACCCATATGGATTCTTTGGAAACAATTGAAGGTACAACACCCCTTAGGTTTTTTGTTAAAGATATTAGCATACCATTTTATAGAAATAGACATTTTCCTCCACTCTAATTGATAATTGAGAATGGATTGATGTTGGTAGGGTGATGGTACAACACGACAACTTTCTATTATTTTTGATTTCATAATGAGGGCATCATCATAAAAGGATTTGGTGATGCACATATTCTCCTCATTTTCCACTTAACAACGTCAATTTTCTGATATCCTCCAATATTAAATCAATGCAACATATAGAAAAGATAGTATAGGTCGTCTCTTCATTATTAATTTTTCAAGTACCACATAATCATCACCTTAGTAGTTATGTCTTGAAGAACATGATCCACACCTATCTATATGTTGAAATCATCCAACAAATTACATAAAATGGAGCGTCCTCAAATTTTGTTATTAACAAATCAACACTTAAAAAGTGAAGATCAATAGTTGAGATAAATATAAGTGATTATGCAAACATTGTCACTAAATAACATTTCTATTGGACAATGAAGTTTTAGATTTTATATGTCACAACATATAAAATTTTCAGTGTCTTAAAGATGCAAAGGAAAGCCAAGCTCCACATCTTTTGTAGTAAAAATGGTCTTGTTTCAATCAGTAGCTAGTTATAGATTGGTGCAATTATCATGGCAACAAATTAATCTGAGTCACTCTCTTGGATCTTCATGGCCTTTAATCCTCTTGGCTTCTACATCCAAGTACATATTAAATAGAATCATACCGAACCTCAACATATAAAGTAGTTTCCTATCTAGATTATGAGTTTTGCTATAATGCCAATCTTTTATAGTGCCTGGTGATGTAAGCTCATTTTGACCTAATCTCTTGCAAGGAGGTTATCAACCAACGAGCAGAATTTCATTTGGCATGTAGTTTATGGATAACTTTTTCCATGGCTTCCAAACCCCATTAGATTACCCTCTAATGAAAATTAAATATTACATTTCTTAATAAATCAATCAGAATCACTCTCTTAGCTCTCCATGACCTTCAAACCTCTTCTCTTTTGCTTCAAAGTACACAATGAAATAAATATCCTAAGTCATTGAATCATATTCATACCAATATTCTCTACAGTATGAGGAAAGGATTTAATCTCCAAAGGAATTACACAACTTGGAGCCATGCAATCCACTATAGCCCCAATACTAAAACCACTATGAGGGACCATTTTATCGAGCTTCTCAAAAGATGGCAGAGAATGTCTACCTAATTGAAAGAGAACATATTCCATGCGGAAGCAAAGAGGTCTTCGAAGTCCTTGACAATACCCAAGTAGCATAATTTACTACCCAAACATAAAAGATATATTATATATATATATATTATTATATATATATATATATCTATAAAATTCTAGTTCCTAAAGATGTGTCGTACATAAAAAAATTTCTGTGCGTCTCGATATTGTCTAAAGGGGAATGATGTGTGGTGTAAATAAGTGTTTTCTTTCTGTGGTTGGACAACAATTTTCATTCTTTCCTTGGTTTTATTGTTATTGGATATTCCATCTCGAGTGGGATCAAAGAAGGACCTTAGTTGGGCTCATTTCTCAACAAATAATAGTAGCATCTAATTAGTGCATTAACATGTTTTCTAATTTGTAGATAGGGAAATCCTCATTCTCAAGTTTCCAACACATTTTAAGTACTTTTAGTAGTCAGTTCACTATATTTTCCCTTTTTATCACGGGCCACAATGGAACTTGTTCTTTTACTTCTAATGTGCCCCACACACATTGTATGTAGATACTCAACCATAATTCTCTATGTTTTCATATAGTTCTCTAAAATGTTAAGCTTTTTGAAACCCTGTGAGATTTTCTCATGTTCCAATGCAATAGGTTGAATATTTTTGTCGTTGCAGGCCTCAACAACAAAGCTCCTAAGGCTCCTAGACTACCTGCATTTTCTCTCCTTCAAACATCAAATACTTGAGCTTCTTGGTGATGAGTAAACTTTACACTACAAGTTCTCTACTCCAACCTCTGCCCTCATCTAATCTTAGTGGACAGAAAGAATGGAACTTTGGTTCTGTTAGACCTAATTATTTCTTACCTCTTATTAACAATTATTCATATTACACGGTATAAGCTATGATGATTTATTTAGGATTTCAGTGGTGCATTTGAGTTTATAAATCAAAGAAATTTACATCCTATTTGAACCTAACTTGTTGGAGTATGGTTTCTTATCATATGCACTTGATATTTTAGAATATTCATATCCACAAGTTTGGGTTTGGCTATGTTTTATTTCATGAATGGGAGACATGATAGGGAATTCAGTAGGGGAAGGAATTCTGAAACTATGGATATGCAATATTGTTTGTAGCATTTGTGGATATTTGTTGTACATAAAGCATTTTATGTCCATATGGATATTGGTTGAAGGGGAATCATGTGCGATGTAAACAAAGTGTTTGCTTGATGTTGTTGGAAAGAACTTCCCATTCTTTCCTTGGTGTTAATACTATTGAATATTCCATCTATGGTGGAATCAAGGAAGAACGTTATTTGGGATTATTTCTAAGCAAACAATAATGGCATCTGATTAGTGTAGTAACAAGTTTTCTAATTTGTAGATAGGGAAGTCTTCATTCTCAAGTTTCTAACAAGTGTTTAAGTACTTTAAGTAGTTAATTCACGATCTTTTCCCTTTTGATCGTGAGCCACAATGGAACTTTTTCTTTTACATCTAACATGCCATACACGCATTGTATGTAGATATCCAACCGCAATTCTCTATGTTGACATATAGTTCTCCAAAATGTTAAGCTCATTGAAAACTTGTGATATTTCATCATGTTCCAATGTAGTAGGTAGAATATTTTTTCCATTGTAGGCCACAACACGAAAGCTCACAAGGCTCCTAAAATACTTGCATCATCTCTCCTTCAAACATCAAATACTTGAGATTCATGGCGATGGGTTAACTTCAACATAAAATTTTCTCTACTCCAACCTCTCCCCTCATCCAAACTTATAGTGGACACAAAGAATATAACTTTGGCTCTGTTAGACCTACTTATTAACCTCTTATTAACGATTATTTATGTTACATTATATAGCCTATCATGATTTATTTAGGATTGAAGTGGAACATTTGAGTTTAAAAATCTAAGAAATTTACATCGTATTTGAACCTTCATCATATGGAGTCTCTATATGCATAGAAAAATGTATATGGATTTGAAACTAAACAACATGTAAGCATTAGTCACGTAACTTGTGGGACTATGGTCTCTTCTCCTTTAACATTACCCTAGAAGACATGATAGGATAATGTAAAGTGTTTCACTCCCCTTAGCTAATGGGATGCATGTTTTCATTATCCATGTTTCTTGTGCTAGATGACACTAACTTGCTTGAGAACAACATACAACCCCTTAGGACAACCCCCTTAGATTACAAAGCCACTCTTCCATCCCAGGAAATTCAATAGGACTATAAAAAATGACACACAAAATAAAGCTCATGCCACATCATTTGTCATCAGACTTATATAATGTAATTCTTGGTAGTCATGTATCATTCTCGATTCTATGGATTTTGGTATGCACTTGATTGTTGTAGAATGTTCATATCCATAAGGTTGACTTAGCTATGTTTTATTTCATGAATGGGAGTTATGCTAGGGAATGAAGTTGGGGAAGGAATTATAAAACTATGGATATAAAATATTATTTGTAGCATTTGTGGAGATGTGTTGTGCATAAAACGTTTTTTGTGTGTATGTATATTGGATGAAGGTGAATCATGTGCGGTGTAAACCAAGTTTTTTCTTGATGTGGTTAGACAAAAATTCTCATTCTTTCCTTGGGGTTAATATTATTGAATATTCCATCTTTGGTGGAATCAAGGAAGAACCTTATTTTGGTTTATTTATGAGCAAACAATAATGGCATCTGAATTTGATTAGTGCAGTAACAAGTTTTCTAACTTGTAGATAGGGAAATCCTCATTCTCATGTTTCTAACAAGTATTTAAATACTTTGAGCAATCACTTCATGATCTTTTCCCTTTTGATCATGAGCCATAGTGGAACTTGTTTTTTTACCTCTAATGTGCCCCACACTTTTTATGTAGATATTCAGCCACAATTCTCTATGTTGTCATATATTTCTCCAAAATGTTAATGTTACTAAAATCCTGTGAGATTTCATCATGTTCTGACGTAATAGGTTGAAGATTTTGGTCATTGCAAGCCTCAACACCAAAGCTCCCAATGCTTCTAGACTACTTGTATCCTCTCTTCTTCAAATATCAAATACTTGAGCTTTGTGGTGATGGTCAAACTCACAAACCACTTTGATTTGCAACCATGAATATCACATGTGAAATTCATGAGCCTAAACATTTTTCCTTGAGTTCCACTCAAAGAGGCTAACTTTAAAATAAAGCCTCCCATATGCATTATTACAATTCAAAAAAAAAAAAAACATATCTTAAGCCACTTCAACCTATGAAATACACCCATATGAGAGCCACAAGTTTCATAATTAGAATTACATTTATTTTCTTGATTCCTTTTTTAGATTCTTGAAAAAAACAATTATGTCAATTCAAAATTGCAAATCTTGGCAAATATTGTTAGCTAGATTCAGTTCATGGAAAAGACCGTCAAATTGCCTAAAAAATAATAAATAATGATAAAAATCCAATGTTAAAGATGGATCTAGGTTGGTTATTTTGAAATTACATATTATATTACTTTATTATAATATAATAAAAAAATATAAGAAATATGTTTATAGAATATTAAGAGACAGATTTAATCTAATAATGTAGAGAGGTATGGAAACCCCATAATTAACATGACATGGACATTAAAAATATTTACTCTAACACTTTAAGAGAATTTAACAGAATGCAAAGGGGATTAATAATAATTATTAAGTTGTTATTGTTTCTAATACACGTTATTAATAATGAGTGGAACCATATCTTGAATTTAAAACACAATTTTATTCTTGATGCAAGTTCCATATTAATAATGACCTATTTGATTTTTTATTAGAATATTTTATAACTTTTTATAATATAATGATAACTTTAGAATTAAAGTTTAAATATTAGATTTGTCTTTTTTTTAATTAAAAATGAATAATATAATATGAAAGGCCTAATTCCTTGAGTCCAAACATTTGGCCTTGAATTTCACTCAAAGAGGCTAACTTCAGAAGCTATTCTCCCATATACATTCCTACAAATTCAAAAAAGCCTATCTTAAAGCACTGCAACCTATGAGATACATCCATATAAGAGCCAAACAAAATAAAATAAATAATAATAAATATCCAAAGTTACGGATGGGTCTATGTTGGTTATTCTCAAATTATATATTATTTTATTTCATTATAATATAATAAAAAATATAAGAAAGGTGTTAATAAATAACTAAGAGATAAAAGTAATATAGTAAGAGATAGGTATGGAAAAACCATAGTTATTCATTCTTGCAAATCCAGAAAAGCATATCTTAACGCACTATAACCTATGATATAGACCCATATAAGAGCCACAAGTGTCATAAGTAAAATTAAGTTTATTTTTTCCATTGCTTTTCTAGATTCTTGAGAGTAACAATCTATCAATTCAAAATTGAAAATCTTGGAAATACACCCATATAAAAGCCACAAGTGTCAATAATTAAACTACATTTAATTTCTCCATTCCCTTTTTAGATTATTAACAACAATAATTCTATCAATTCAAAATTGCAATTCTGAGAAATATACCCATATAAAAGCCACACGTGTCAATAATTAAAACTACGTTTATTTTCTCCATTCCTTTTTGATATTCTTGATAATAAAATTTCTATCAATTCAAAATTGCAAAACTTGGATATACACTCACATAAAATCCACAAGTGTCAATAGTTAAAACTACGTTTATTTTCTCAATTCTATTTTTAGATTATTGACAACAACAATTCTATCAATTCAAAATTGCAAATTTTGGAAAATATTGTTAGTTGGATTTTGTTGATGGAAAAGACCAAAAATGTAGAATGTTATCTAACATTTAAACATTTTGATTGGTCAAATTGCATAAAGATAAAACAAAATAAAATAAATAATTATAAAAATCCAAAGTTAAAAATGGATCTAGGTTGGTTTTTCTCAATATTATATTATTTTATTATATTATAAAAAATAAGAAAATGTTTATAAAAAATGTTGGCTTAGTGGGTCTTGACTTAGGTTCAAAGTTAGTTACGCCAAAAAAAACCTACACTACTGGCCCTTTCGGCATTAATCTACGTAGCACAGGCTAAAGTCTCACCTGAAGAAGTATGGGGTGATGCTGGAACCAGGTTTCTGCATTCAGAGATCAGTGTGATGTCTTTTAATTCCTTAGATATGTCTTCACGTAGATCTACACACTCCTAAGGGCTGCAACTGCGTTTAGACAGCTTTTAGACCTTTGCGAAGGTCTACGATAGACCTTTGAGGACCCTTAGCAGATGGATCAGCTGCTTTTGCGTGCCCTAAATTGACCTTGGATATGTGTTCGCTCAGATCTACTTAAGTATTCAATAAACATAACAAAATGTATTTTAATATTCGCATAAATACTTAACATGCATTGCATACAGTTAATAAGACTTGTCCCATAGAGTCACGCATCAATACATCATTATTTCATAAAGACATTATTTCCTCACAACATATATCACAAACATAAATAACAGAAGTAAACGAATAAACACATGATTTTTTTCAACAAACTTCTTTATTGATCTTCAATATGTGGTTACATACTCAAAATTGCCTAGTGCAATTAGCTGCGAGGGTCTGCGCACTCAGGTGCGGACAATACTCTAGGCTTCTTGGCACTCAACTGTAAAGCCTTTTCCTCCTCTAAGACTCACTTCTCTGCGCTATCTTCTACTTACCCAATACATCCATCATTTGTTTCTTATCTCTTTGACTCTCTAAGATACCTCTATTTATACAATCCCATGGTCTGCGGACCCTCAATGGATCTAAAAACTGACTCAACTTTACATAGATGAGGTTTAAAACCCTTTTTGACTCCTAACCACCTACGCACTTCGCATCCACAAAGCACAGAGACTTTACATTGTTTTACAAAATTTACATCAAAACTTGGGCTTTTAACCCCAAACTTGACCTAGGGGACCCCATCCCAATAGGTCCCCAACACAATGGTCATGACTCGCCCTCGAATCACTCAGATGGTGTGGTGATCTTGTTGTGAATATCCCCCAGCTCCACTTGCACAACTGCAACCTCGGTAATGCTCTATGTAGCTGCCTGCTTAACTTCTTCGATGAACTATTATGTAGCTCGTCCTTCCGTGGCAAGCTTCATCTTTTGTTGTGTTTGTTGCAATCCCATCAGCTTCTCTTGAATGTTGGTTGAGACTTGGTAAGATTCTTCTAAACAAGATCCCAACCTGGCCTTAAGTATTGCCTCCTTCTTCTGAGCTGCTTCCACTTGTGCGAGGAGCTGCTTCTCCTCTTGTAACTTGGCGAGGTGTTGTGCTGTAGAAATGGAGTGCATCGTCACCCATACCTCGTCGTACTACTTCTAGAGCTCGCGAATATCTGTATTCAAGATTTGTAGGTTTGGGCCTTCCTGTAGAGTCATTACCAACTCCATCACTTGTTCAAACAAGGTATTGTAGTCAGCGACTACGACATCCAAAGTGAGCATCCCTTCCTTAAGGGAAGCTCCATGTTTTTCCCTGACCTCGGCTAGAGTCGTAGGCTATAGTTTGAGTTGGAGCTCCATGATCTTCATATTGAGTTAAAACTGAACTTGACCAAATTTTTCCTTCCCCTCACGTACACCTGCGACTAATTTCTGGATATTAGCTTCTAGTTGTGCATCCTCTAGGATGTGCAACTTCGGTAGTGTTCTGCATGCTTCTGCAACTACGTCCTCCAATTGGGAAATCTGTGCCTCTAATGTATCTTTGTCCTTCAAGGCCTTCATTTTCTTGGTGAACATCTATTCATTGTTCACCCTGTGCTTGCTTATTAGGTTGAGAGTGCGCTACTTCCGAGCTCTTAATTATTATGTTACCCCTCTCTGCAGCACATGAAGAAATTCATTAGGTAGCACTGCAATGTTCAACGCGATGTCCTTAAGGGTACTTAATATAACTAAGTCGTAAGCTGACTCTGCGTGTAGGGACCCTTCCGGTAGAGCAACCATGCGAAGGTCCAATGTTTTGACCAATTCGGCAGCCTCACTTGTCCTCAGGGCCAAGGTCTTCCTGCGCCCATCTCTATCCTGCTAGTCTGGATCTGCAGCTCGCACGGATCATTCTAGATGCTCCCCAACATTTGCATGTACTGTTTCTCGAATTGTTGTAACAGTTTAGTTGTAGTATCACATACTTTGTCATTGATCTCATTGAGAGCACCCTCTCTCAAGATCATAGGATCCACCTATAGTTTATTCGGCTTTTGCATCTTCTGGGGACCCTCCTGCTGCTCGTGTCTGCACTTTTTCAACTAAAAGGGGGTGCTCTTCCCCTCATCTCCTTCGCCACCCTGTTTAGATTGTTCCTCGTCCTTTGTTGCAAGCGAAGGGGACTTACCGCTTCCTTGTGAGTCGCGCTACTCCTGCTTAGCCTACTCCTTAGTGTTAACACTCAGGTTGTTCCTTACTTCCTAAAGGGAATACGGCCGAGGTAACCACTAACCAATCTTTTAGTTACAGGTCCTAGCCTACCTGCAACTAGAGAGGGCTCTCTCTTTATGATTTAGCTTTATTTGGTGGATGATTTTAGGATAGTTGTGGTGTGTTGTTTTGTTTGAGTTTGGTTGGTTGGTGAATTCAAACCAGAACTAAGGTATAATTTACTGCACAGTTTGGGCCATTGGGCAATGGAGTCCAGATAGTGTGCTGCTGAAGAATGTTTATGAAGACAGAGTATTGCTGCAAAGCCAGATAGGCATCTGTGGGACAATTTATCAAATGTTGTGATGAACTTGTGGAATTAGTGAGGGAAAGGAAATTAAGAATCTTTCACTATGCTAACAAAGAAGAAAAAAAATGAAAGTATTGCTTAAGAGCAGTTAAGATTTCTTAAACAATATTCACAATGATAGAGTTAGCTTAGACATGAGCAATTAAGAATTCATATCCATGGCTAATCCAGAAGAAAACATATTTAGAAATAGAGATTGAGCATAGGGTGTGTTCAAACAAATCCTAAGCTATTCTTTTTCTCTATTTACTATGATTATGAAAATATATGGATTTTGGCATACACAGAAAACAAGAACACAGTTCAGAATTACTTATTGTTCCAGCAAATGACATAGGAATTCTGCAACACAACAGAGCCATTCATTTCCATCTTCAGACAACATAAGAACCAGGAACTCTACCAACCATTTGTATTAGCAAAATATCTCAAGTATACAATAGAGCTCTTCTGAAAGAGTTTCACTACAATCGACCCTCAATACGTTCTTTGAGGGGATATATATACAAAAATGGGATACAAAATATCTCAATAGTGAGTTATTGTGCAATAAATTGCACCACCAACTCTCTTACAAAAAGTAAATGAAGGAAATAACTACAGCATTTAATGCCGAGATGGCAGCTATCTTTCTGTCAGACAACTTTTGACTTTATGGCTCAGGAAAGTTCACTGTAGCTGTGCCTTTAATTCTGCGTTAGTTGAGCCTGCTGTCTGGGTGCTTTGGTGAGTCACTGTACGGATGCTTCCTGTGATACCTGCGTGTTGATCTCTCTGCTGACCTGTACTGTGACTGAGCTCTGATTTTTCACAAAAAATAAAATAAAATAGTGGCATCACCTGGGCAGAATTTCCAGCATTGCCTGCCACCAATCAGCTGGAGGTAGCTGATGTCTCCTTATCTTCACCAGGGTTTCATCTGCTTCTGTATATCTGTAGAAGTTTGGAGGCAGTTCAAACAGATGTTTTATCTCATGCTCAATAAAAAATAGATTTTCCAGTTTGTCATACAGAGACTGCCCAGAGGGAGGCCCTGTTTCTTCTGTGGAGCTGCTGGATGCTGTTATTTGATTTTCAACATAATTGTTGATCCTTGTGATATACTGATTATATGATAGTAGCTGTCCTGTGCCAGTCACTAGGCTTGGTAGTCCTTTATCCTATAACATTGTCATTTTTGCTCTGAATTCATCAATTTCTGCCTTCATTTCCTGACATTTTCTTTCCAGAGTTTGAGTGAAGTTCCTCAAAGTTAGCACTTTCTTAGCTGTCAGGATGGTGTCTGTTCTGCTGTTTATCTCTAGAGCTGCCAATTCCTCCCTAGTGTGGTTATTGAGGAAATGTATCATTTTATTGGCTTGCTTAGGCATGATTCCTAGTGTTGTTCTGGCTCTTTGTATTTCAACATGAGCCATGCTTATTAGTTCAACCTGCTCATGTATGGCCTGGATTGACCTCCATTGGTCATGTATTGATTGGCCAATTTTGGCCCAAATTATCTTCTTTATTTCAACTAAGGTCTTGCCTAGAAGCAATTCCTTTTCCAAAGTTTTTATTTTTGCCTCCAAGGCCTTTATTTCTCTTTGCTTTTCTGCCACTGTCATCTTGAACTTATCATAGCTGGCCTCTAGCTTGGCCAGTCTATCCTTGGCTTTGTTTATTTCTGCCACTTGAGTTTCAAGCTCTTTGAGAGCTTTCATCAAGTCCTCCATACTCATGCTGGACTCTGCTGCTGCTGTTGCTTCTGCTGTTGCTCCTGTTGCTGATGTAGCTGTGTTTGGTGCTGGAATGGCAGGAGGGGTTGTTGCTGCTTGTGAAGGAGGGGCAGGGCCAAGGGTTATAGAAGTTTGAGGGGGCTGGGAGGTTGATTCTCCCTGTCTTCCTTGCCATGCTTTTTCCAATTCTCCTTCCATTTGCAATATTCTTTGATTCATCATTAGAAGTAGATCCATGGCATCATCCACTTGCTTTTCTTGTGCAAGTTCTGTTGTTTGAGGGTGAATGGTTGGATGCAATTTTGCCTGCTTTCTCAGTGCAGCAATGTCATCCTCTTTTTTCTTCATAAGGGCCCTAACACCCTTTGGATCTTTTGGATCATGTCCCAGATCAATGATTATGTCTTCCAAAGTATTTATTCTGTTGTCCTTAGCAGAGGAAGACAACCTTTCCAAATCAAGTTGTGTATTTGTGTTCTTTAGTGCCTCTTTTAACTGATGGGCCAACATAGCCCTGTCTGCAAGTGTGGCATATACCATTTCCCATGTCTGTTTGTGCAGCTCTATCTAATCCATGGGGTGTATGTCTTTAGAAAAGACCTCCAAGTTTGTTCTTAAGTAATCTGCAGAGGTTTTGGGATGTGGAACTTTAGGATTTAAATGAGTAAAAATCATTTTTTCCTCTTTGATATCATAGGCAGCCATCAATCTTTGTTTTTTGGAGGGAGTTTCCTTCAAGAATTGATCGTAGAGTTGCACTCTCAACAATTCATTTTGTGCCTTGATCTCCATGAAACCTCCTTTGATCCCAACTGGTTTCTTGCCTTGCTACCTTGAGGAGGATACCTCTGTGCCTTGCTGCATGGCCTGTTCCAGCTGAAATGAACTAGTGGTAGTCTGCTGGCTGGATTGTCTTTCTCTGTTGTGGCTTTCTGCCCTTTCCTCACTGATGTCTTCTTCCTCTGTTTCAGGGTCAATCCTTGGCCTCTTGGCTTCTGGTTGCTGTGTTGACCCAGTTGGAGGTGTGACCTCCTCTCTATCTCACTTTTTTCCTCTCTCTTCATTGAGAGGTGTTTGAAAAACTGGGATTTGGGGTGGTCCAGTTTGCTGTAAAGGGGCTTGCCCTTGAGTTTGATCCTTTGAGGTGCTGGGCTGCCCTGCCTCTGTTTCTTGTTGTTCATCCATTATTTCCTTACCCTTTGCTGTAGTGGTTGTTGTAGGTGCTTGCTAGGTGGTCTGTGCAGCTGGAGCAGTGGATGTGCCTTCTCCTACTTGGACTGGTTGCTTGAACAGGACCTATTGACAAGAATCCAAGTCAAGAGTTTTCTCTAAATCTTTCACAGTCTGCTCCATTTTCTCTTCCTGAGTAAATTCTTCTACTATTGATTCATGTACCCATTCATCTTGGTTGGCAAAGTGTTCTATTTGTGGGTATGGGCAATGTTTATAGGCTAGCAGCCTATACTTGACTCTCCTAGCAGTGATAAAGCCTTCAGGGTCATAAGGGACCCACCAGAAGCTTCTTTTAAGTTTGAGCTGCTGCCCCAATATTTGATCAGCTTCTTGTCAACCATCTTTCTTGTTCATGATGAATGGGCCTAGGTGGTCTCTGAATTTGAGATTAGCTTTCTTCTTGGCACTGTGGAAGTGTGTAAGAACAGAGTTTATGAGTTGTCTATAGTATTCCAGGGCAAACAACCTCATAGGCACATACCTTGGGAGCCTGTAGGGACAGAGCTCACAACCATAGATTCAGATAACTGTGTGATTTTGGTATAAATACCAATCACCTATTTTGTAGTTCCTGGACAACTATAAGATTTTCTACATATCTTTGGACAATCTGGCAAGAGGAGTCCTCTTTAAGAGGCATGTTACTGGATAAACAAACTGGTCAATAAATTCACAGTAGGAATAGGGAGAATCCTGGACTTGGTGGAATACTGAAGACCAGAAGATGACAGACCTCCTCTCACCCTATGAGTCTAGCTTCTTGATTGGGCACTGGAAGCAATCCGTCTGATAATACATGAACATGTGATAGATGTATGATGAATATTTAAATATTCCTTCCCTTTTCAGCCTTGACAGTTGGTCATGCATCTTGTTGGAAATATACTTGGCATAATTGTATTTTACAGCAGGGGGCTTCTCAAGGATATATGCAGATAGCATGACCAGCACAGTTTCATCAACATGCTCATTTGTGGTGAATCCTAGCACAGAGGATATCATGTCCACCAGCAGCTTGCCTACCTCATTGAAATTTGTATATGAAAAAGGGGGTGGCCCAGAAGGTTGGCAGTCTGCCTTCATGAAATTTTTGGCCACTGCAGCGATGTCTGTGCTAGAGAGCTTGGAGCCCTCATGCAGCAAGTAATTAATGGAAAAAGGGTATAGTAGCTGGGTTTGCTTGTATTATAGCATCTGATTGATGGAGTCTGGTGTTATGTAAAAGAGGATGCTCCTAGATGGAGACTTTACAGCTCTGAGCTTCTGGTCATAGTTTTCTGCACAAAGGTGAATGACTTCAGGAAAGACATTTACAGATGGTAGAAAGTAGGTGGGCAGATTGGACTCCCAGATGCCATACATGTCATTGTTGTCCAATTGACTGTTCCTCAGCTGGCAGAAGGTCTGTAAGTGGTTCCTCTCTGCCACAAAATCTGCTATGAGGAAATCACTGTCTACCAGTGGCATAGCTTCAAGCTTTTTATTGGGTGGATTCATAGGAGCTACATCCAGTGTAGATGGAGTGGCCATGTCTGATTTTAACTGGATGTTTACTTGAGTTTAGGATTGGTGCAAAGGCTGAGGAATGCCTACTAAATTGTGTTTGGCAGTGAGCAGCTTGAGAGTATAAGGAAACTCTTATAGGTTTTAATGAACTGAGGGGCACTCTGTTGGAAGAACCAGAGTGTGTTTGAGCTAATTAGCTGATTTTTTAAGGGAATTTCTGATATCAGGGATGAGGGAGAAGTTGTATTTGCTTTTAGCCAGTGGCTCGGCTCCTCTAATTCGTTTTTATGGTGAAATCACAGAAGGGCACGGGTTTCTTGCAGAGCCTTGTGGTGCAGGGGTTTTATCAGGTCTTTGGGTGTTTTTAGTGGACAAATTTATCTTTGAGGATCTTTTGCAGAGTTTCTTTACAGGAATTTAGGAGAACAATAGGAGAAATGCGGGTAAAGAAGTTCGCCTACGGCAAATACCTGGTTTTTACGGTGCAGGAGGCATCGAGCTGGATTAGTTGTAGGTACTTGGGTCGATGATGAGGGCGACAACAACTTTGGCGGGTGAATTCTTGATTTTGGCCATTGAACGACGTTTTTTGCATGCAGAGTGCTCCGGAAATGACGAATGAAAATAACGAATAACGGTCATTTCGCGTCTTTTTATGCATTTTTGGACCTTTGGCGCCTTTTTGGTGATGACGTCATGCTGACGTCATCATGGGTCCGGGTATGGCAGGGTGACGTGGCAGCTGACATGGGTGGCCAGGTGGTAGTGACACGGTGGTAGGGCAAACGGGTGGACAGACGACGCGGAGGTGACGTGGAGGCACAGTGGCGGAAAGGCGAGGTGGCGTCACGCTGACGGGGGCGTGACATCAGCGAAGGGGGACGAGCGGTAAGTGGTTTCCCCGGAGGCCCCATAGGTGGTAAGCGGTTTAAGTGGGGGGGGGGCTCCGAACAGTGTGGGAGGCCGACGCGTGGCGAGGGTACGATGGTAATACCGCCAATCCCCCGGACGCAAAAGGTCGGGCAACTCCCCAGCGAAAATGACCACCCATCGTTGGATGAGTGGGGCTGGTGATCGGACAATGGGCGGAAATTGCGGTGCGACGGCGCGTTAAGGCAGGGGGACTCGCCTATTAATTTAATAGATTTAAATAAATCAAGCGCGAGGGTGGGTTATAACCTTAGGTTTCGGGTAGGTTTAATAATGTTTTTAATTTAAAACATTATAAACTCAAATTTGAGGGCGAAAAAGGGGTTGGAAGGGTTAATGAGGGCGGGGATTTTAATTTTTTGATTTTAACCATAGTTTTTTGACAAAAACCCATAGTTTTAGGGTGAAGAGGGTTAATATTAACCTCTGATGGGTTAATATTCCCCAAGAGAGGGCTATATAGCTATAGTGCTAGGGGGAAGGGTATTTACATAGAAGTTTGGGATTTTTACATAGATCTTTATAGAATTTAGGGAAGGGGGGACTTAGGGAGCTAAATAATATGTCAGTTGTTAATATGACCTTTTTGAAATGAATGTAGGGGCAAAGCTTAAGTTTTAAGAAGTAAAACTTAGGAGTGGAAGATAAATGAAATGAGAGTAAAGATTTTTACACAAAAAATGTGGCTTCTTTTCCTTGATTGAACTTCATAGTTTGACCTGGTACCCTGTCATGAACTGAAGTGGAACAGGACACTTGAGCAGATCTCAAGGTCCTTGGGGATGTTAGTAAATGATGACTGGGGAAAATAGGGGAAATTAGACATGCTTCCAATGTTTTGTCCTCCACCCTCTACTTTGATGCCAATACCCTGAGTGGAATGAGCCTTTGTACTTGATAAGCCAATTGGTGATGGCCCACCATTTCTGCAACCTTGCACTACTTACCCATCCTAGTAATCCTAACATTTTTTCTTCACTTGAAGTGGGTGCACTTGAATTTGCAGACCCTGATTGTTCTCTTTTTCTTTTGATTGCCCTCCTATCTAAATGTACCCTTATTTCTTCCAAGGACCCTAAGCAGTTGGGCTCCTTCATTTCTCTACCTAGCTAGTCATCTGCCAAGCTTGAGCTGTTTGGAAAGGAAACATTCTCTATTCTGTAGCAAGAAATTTAAACATGGCATGGTCCAGATTAGACAATTGAGCCATCCATCAAGTATGATTAGCAGTAGTATTTGTAGAGTATGATACTGCCCAAAGATAGTAGTGGCATTTTGACTGGCCACTTTCTTGGCCTTTAGTTTGGGGTTCATTTTCACTTTTCTTTTGACCATTTGATTTTCTTGCCTTTTGATTATTCTTTTAAGGCATACCCTCTTTTCATTTTTTAATTTTCATAGTATGTACACAAAATATGGAACCTTTGCAGCCTGCAATGATGAACATATTTAGCCCTTCCACTGTCAAACATGAAAGATGAAACCTATTGGTATAGGAACCTAACAGTGGCTCCACTTGGGGATGGATTTTCCTAGAGGAAAGCCAAGAACAACAGGTCAGATGGCCTTATTTTCCTCTTCTTACTGCAGTGAATCTTCTCTAGTATTGACACCTTTAATCTGAAACCAGTGAGCTGGTATGCAGTGTCTTATGACCTCATTTGTGCAAGAATTACCATTTTATGTCTTGCTAACCTGTATCACTGTCTATCATTGATTCTCTGCTCTGTAGACCTTCCTCAAATTTGTTTATGGAGATTTTCAAGCATCTATGTCATTTTTTATATGGTTTTGTTGATCATTCTTCAAAATCTTTTGTGGTTGTTCTTTTATCTACCTGCTGTACAAAAGAAAAAATGCTGAAAATATAGATATTTATGTACAATATGCAACTGTGCTATTCTCATGGGTCATAATAGGGCTTGAGCATTCTCCCATTCACTAGGCCTTCATCATTATTTGACTCATCCAGACTCTTTAGAAAAAAGGTGTTATTTCCTTGCACAGCTTGAATTACAAATGGCCCTTTCCACAGAAAGTCAAATTTTCCATGCTTTCCTTTGTCTTCCCTCCTAGAGTCCCATTTCAATACTTTGTTCCCTATAAAAAAGTCTTCAGCTTTTGTTCTTTTTTCAAACACCTTTTTTAGCTTCTCTTGTAGAACCTGGGTTCTCTGATACACTTCTTCCCTTGTTTTCTGTAAGTGAATTTTTTGATTGATCCTCCTCTGGATATCATTAGGTTCAGCCTGTATTTCCTGCAGCAATTTGATCGCATGGATCCCAAGAGATGATGGGAATAGAGCTTCTAGGCCATACACCAACTCATATGGGCTAGTACCAATAGATCTTTTAGTGGTCAACCTATCTGCCCATAGTGCATTTACCAGCTTCTTATGCCAATTCCTTTTGTTCTCCTGCAAGACCTTTTTTATGATGTTGATGAGGCTTTTATTGGAGGACTCAGCTAGGCCATTGTCTTGAGGGTAATAGGCTGTTGAATGACCCAGGATGATATGATATTTGTGACAAAAGCTGATCATTCTCTTGGATTTAAAGGCATCTGCATTATCTATTATGATTTTCTCTGGGCAGCCAAATCTAGACAAGATATTGGTTTCTAGGAATTGTATGATAATTGAATCATTTGCTTGTCTACAAGGTATGGCTTCTATCCATTTGGTGAAATAATCAGTAGCTTTTAGGATCCATCTATGCTGGCCTGAGGATGAAGGGTGAATTTCCCCAATGAATTCTAAGCCCCATTGTTGAAATGGTTTTTCAGTTGAAATGGGCTTGAGGGGTAAGGGTAGCAACTTTTTCTTACCTTCAAAGATCTGAAATTTATGACATGACATTACAAACTTTTTTGAATCAGTAAACAGGGAGGGCCAATAAAATCTAGCCCTCAGGATTTTATCAGTTGTGGATTTCCAATATAAGTGCCCTCCACAATCTCCTGCATGAAATTCTCTAAGGACCTTATCAGCTTCATCGAAAGTTAGGCAGTTAAGTAGGACACCTTCATGATTTTTCCAAAATAAAACATTGTCTATGATACAAAATTTTGCAGCTTTCAATTTTAGAAATCTCTTTTTGGTTCTGGATAACCCTGGAGGAGCTTGCAGGTTTAATAATACAAAACATATGTCAACATACCAAGGTGATTGTAAAAAGGCTTGATTGATCTGTGGAGTCGCCATCTCCTGTTCGTTATCCAGTTCATTGATGTCAAGGGCTTGGAAATTAGTTTTAGTCATTAGTTTAGCTAGCCCTTGTCCTTTTATAAGTTTTGTTGGTTTGGTTTCTATATCATATTCCAGGATGTTGGCAATCCGTTTGCCCCTCTTGCCTTCAATTCCCTCTTGAGTTAAAATGTCTTTGACTACTACATTGGGCACATATGCAACTATGTGAGAGTACAGGATATAAACTCTGAAATCCATTATGGCTTTTACAAGGGCATATGCTTGCTTTTCCATGATCTTGTACTTGAGTGGGGCATCCCTAAGGGCTTTACTGAAAAAGGAAATAGGTTTTTCACTTCCTAAGTCATCCTTTTCCAGTAAGACAACAACAATTGTATGTTCAGAAGCAAAGGAGAAGATTATAAAATCTCTATCAAAACTAGGGCTTGTAAGCACAGGTGTTTTTGTTAAAGCTATCTTGATTTATTCAAAAGCTTGTTTAGCCTCAACTGTCCATTTGACTTTGGCATCTTTCTTGAGCATATTGTTCAACAATCTTATCAGCTCAGCCAAGTTAGGAATAAATCTTCTTAGGAAATTAATTTTTCCTAAAAAGGCTTGTAATTCTTTGATGTTTCTTGGATGGGGGACTTGAAGTATAGCTTGAATCCTATCAGGGTCAATTCTTATGCCATCCTTTGAAATTATATGGCCTAGGAGCTTATGTTCTTCCAGGCCAAATAGTGATTTCTCTGGGTTCAAAGAAATTCCATACTTTTTGCAAATTAAGAACACTTGTCTGAGGTGTTTTAAATGTTCTTGGTCTGATTTTGAGAAGGCTGTTAGATCATCAAGATATATGACTAAGAAATCATGGATTTCTTTGGTAAAGGCTATGTCCATTGCCCTTTGAAATGTGGCTCCAACATTCTTGAGTCCAAAAGGCATTTTGACATATTTGAAAGTTCCCCAAGGTGTGGTGAAAGCTGTTTTATCTTGATCATCTAGGTGAACTAAAATTTGATTGAATCCTGAGAAGCCATCTAGTAGTGAGATCATTGAAGCTCCCACTACCCTTTGTAAGATGTGATCCATTTTAGGCAAGGGGTAGTGGTCTTTGAGAGAGACTTTGTTTAAATTTCTCAGATCAACACAAAGTCTTATCTCCCCAATTTTCTTTCTTGTAGGTACAAGGTTAGAAATCCATTCAGAAAATCTTATAGGTGCAATGATTCCAGCTTCATACATTCGTTTTACTTCCTTTTCAATTAAGGGAAGGAGAACTGGATTCACTCTTCTCAGTTTCTGTTTAAAGGGTTTCTGGTTTTCATTCAGGCGTATTGTGTGCTGGATAACTTTAGTATCATAGGATTTAAGGTCCTCATAACTCCAGGCAAACACATCTTGAAACTCTTTGAACAATTTAATATATTCTAATTTCTTATCAGGAGGTAAGGTTCTAGAAAGCTTGACCATTTTGGGATTTTCAGTGGTCACAATATTACACTCCTCTATTCCTGCATTGATGGGTTGCATCTTTGGTTTCTTAGGGAGATCATTTGAATAAAAAATGTCTTCTAAAGGAGTAAGACCCGTGGGCAAGAAATTATCCTTTAGTTGAATTACTTCAGTTTCTTCTTCAATAACTTCATCAAGATCTGTTACTTTTAGCTTCTGTAGATTGGCAGAGTCAAAGGTTGTAGGATGTAATATCCGATCTATTGTTTCAGCTGATATACCTGTGTTCAGTTCATCAATTTGGTGCTGATCATCCCTAATTCTTGTGTCAATGTTTAAGTTTGAGAATTCCTCTTTCATGGTCAAAAAATTGTTTATCTGAGTATCATTCTCAAATACTTGCCAATTATCTACATTGTCTGGGACAGAAGGCCTGTGTTTAATCTTAGCAGTAAACTGGTGGTTAGGCCCAAAAGGAAGTTTACAGGTGCTTGCAAAAGTTGCCAAACTATGAGCATGTAAGTTGTGGTTCCTAGGTATTTTGGTGAGCTGATATTCTAGGAAGTTGTTGAGCAAGTCTGTCACTGCTAACCTATAAGACCTTAACCTGGGATCATTTGTGAAAAAAGTTCCCTTTATATGTTGTATAATTAGGTCTGAATCCCCCAATATGGAGACTTTGGCCACTCCTAGACTCTTAATCAATTTGAGACCTAGTAAAAGGGCTTCATATTCAGCCATGTTATTTGTACATCTGAAGTTAAGCCTATATGCATGACCCAGAGCATGGTCATTTTGAGTATTGTGTATCCAGGCCCCTGCTCCTGCTCCTAGCTTATTTACTGACCCATCAAATTCTAAATACCACAAGGTCTCTTGATCAATGCTTGTTTCAATGGATTTACAGATTTGTTCACTGGGCAGGTCTAGTTTTGGTGATTCTTGTGATCTATCAGTAGACTTTGTTGGTTTGATTACATCAGTGATCTTTTGATCTGGAGCTGTGGATTGTTCATTCATATGCCTGGTTTCTGTTGTTTCTAGGAGCTTGACCTCAGTTTTGGGACATATATCAGCATTGTATAGTATGAATGAGTCCATGTCAGAATGAATGGAGTAGATTGGGAAGTTTTGGGGCTTCTCCTGATTGCTGACCACATATTTGATCAGTGTTTCTCGGTACAGTCTCTTTGGCTGGCGAAAGACTGAGATTGTGGCATATGACATGTCTAGTTGCAGAGATCCTTGGAGTTTGGCACCCCATGATCTTGATAAGAGCATACCATATTTGGGTGGAATGTCATCTACTACTACATCCATTAGAATTGTTTTGGCTGCATATTGGACTAGGGATACACAAAGGTCTTTGATCAGGCCTAAACATCTCACCTGGCTGGAATCAAATGAAAACAAATATTTATAGGGTCTGGTGATATCTAATTCAAGTTTTTTCATTACTGATTTGGGAATTAGGTTATGAGAGGCCCCTGAGTCAAACATGGCATTGTGTAACACTTTGTCATGAATATTTAGGCTTACATAGAATGGAGGAGTCCCTCCATCTACTGATTTTCCATTAACTTATGAGCCAAAAATCAGCTCTGGTTGATCATCCAGAATATTAAATGCATCCCTATTCTCTGGTACTTGCAATTATCTATTAATTTGTTGTCTGAAGACCTCATGTTTGGCTAGTTCAGAAAGAGGAATTGCTGTCTTTAGTTTTCCAATTTCTGTTTCTAGATTGAAAGGTTTTTCCATCTGAATTTTTATATTGTGAGCAGCAAGTTTATTTTTCTCTGCTGAATTTTGGGTGATCTTATCCTGGTCAGGTATACTGTTTTGGGGTATGCTTGGATTGGGTTTGTTTTCTAGAGGTCTGCCCACGATTTCTATTGGAAGAAGTGGTGTAGATGTAGGTTTTACTGGAGGCTGTATATCAGATACATCTTCCACTGTGACCTCCCTCTGGAGTTTTTTATCTGAGGACTCTGCTGAAATGGCTTTATCACTAGATTTTTTGGGCAGTTTGGTGTTTGTTTGTTTGGTATTGTCAGGTACATCTATGGTTCTACTTCTTAACTTGTATTGTTTGTGTACTTCATAGACTGTTGTGTCATACCCTTCTCTGAAATCAAATGACTCACCAGATTTTGCTTGGAATTGATTGTATTCTTGGGCTTGTTGATCATCTTGTGTTAAGAATACTTGTTGTTCACTGTCCAAACCCATTAGATTGATGTGGGGATCTTTTATTTTTTCACTAGTGGTTGAGGCCTCTGCATAGTTTTCTTGAAATGGAGGTCTGATATTCTGATAAGGACTAATCCTCCCAGCATTTGGGTTTTGGTTTTTTCTAAAATTGGGATTCCTGGTGGTGTTGCTTGTTTTCCCTTCCCAAGAGGACTTTCTCTCCATGGTCTCAACTCTATCTCCCAACCTGTCCATACCCTTCATGATTACATCTAGCTTTTGGTCAAAGGTTGAGGGTTCCTCTTTAAATGTTATTCTTCTCTCATTTTTTTCTCTGGTTCTCTTGGCAATCAGGTTTTCCTCCACACTTACAGCTATATTCTGCATGTCTGCAAGACTTGTAGGTGCTCTTTCTCTTAATTGATATGCCATGTCTGGATCAAATCCATCAGGGAATTTGATCAAGGCCAAATCAGGTGGAGGTCTCAAGTTCTGAGGGATGGCGTTATATACATTGTTGAACCTAGCACAGTAAGCTTGAACTGTTTCTTGTGGACCCCTTTTCAAGTTATCATACTCTTTTAGTATGTGTAGAGGGTCTTTCTTCTTTTCCCATCTGTTTAAAAAACTTAGGTATAAGGCACCAGGATTGAGTATAGAATTTGCAGCTAGAGACCTAAACCAGTTCCTCACATCCCCTGTCAAACTTTTCACAAAAATTTTCATTCTTACATCTTCATCATCTATCTCATAGTTCTCAAAATAGTCCTGCATTCTCTTGGTGTGTTGCTGGGCTGTATAAGTGCCAGTACCATCAAAGTAAGTGTTTTTTCTTTGATAGTCTTGGGGAATTGCCCCTGGATTTGCAGGCAGGTGTAAAGGAGCATATCTAGCCATATTTGCAGGGATAAAAGGGACAACAAGAAGGAGTGGAACAGCTGGAACAACAGGGACAACAGGAGTAAGGTGTGTTGGGGATGGAGGAGTGGGGAAACTACCTTGGGAAGTAGGTGAGGAACTAGGATAAGTAGGGGTTATGTGAGGGTGAACTGATGCTTTGACAGGAGTAGGAATATAGCTCTGCTGAATTGGTTTTGTATCTAAATCTGAGAGCTCTCCTAGCTGCTCTTGTTTCTTCAAGATCTTGGGGATTAAATTGGGGTTTTCAAAGACAGCTGGGGGGTTGGGGTTAGGGTTGGACCTAGTGTAACGAGATTTCTTCTTTGGAGCAAGCTTCTAAGTTTTCTTTCCTTGGTATCTTATGAAAAGGTTTAAACGGGAAGCTTATTTCCTTTCAATTGGTAATTTTGAAATAAGGTCCCTAGTGGAGTCACCAGAACCATATGCTTAGATATGTTATTTATAGTTGTAGTTTACATATTCGAGATATGTTTTATAAAATGCTTGTCATCGCTAGTAGGGGTCTAGTCGAGGTCTTAAACAAATATTTTCATTATTAATGTCATTTCCATGTTATTTTACTATTCTAAAGTGATGGTTCAATTCTGGGCAGTGACTTGGGCCTAGAAAAGTGGCTCAAATCCAAGGGACACTGGGATAGCACTGACTAAATGAGTCTTTGGACGCTGGAATGCAAGCCTATGAGGGTGACTCTAGGTTTCTGGACATTTTTAGGGCTATAACATTAGAGTGACTGAGGCTTAAGTTGTCCAACCGTTGAGTGGGACCCAAGGGAAAGTTGTCTAAAGTGTTGGAATGGTTCTTGAGGGTCCTACAGATGATGTTGAATGTTTGTATGGTGTGTTTCTGTTAGTTCCACTTCCTTAATGTGACTTATCAGTTCAAATCATATCATAGTGGACACACATCACATTTTTACCCAGGCTAGTTGGTTGCTTATGTAGATGTGGGAGGAGCATGTCTTGTAGTGGCTGCAACACCCTCCAAACTTTTGGCCAACATTTAATTTCAGAGCCTTCCTTGTTTTTTTCCTTGATGTTTGCAAACACTTGGGCTCATCCCATGAGCTCGTGTCGATTCTTTGCACCCTCCTCCCTTGACTTTTCACCACACATCTTTTAGCATGTTGGTCACATTGTCATGCTTGCGATCATGTTTTGGCTATGTTAAAGGTATGTCTTTGTGTGTACAAGTTGTGTTCTCTATGTAAGCATCTATCAAACGCACACATGAAGCTTTATGCAATGTGACGCAAGTGTCATCACGGTCGTACAACGATTTATTTCAAGTGTCGCATTTGTCACTCGCACACATCAGTTAGTCACACTAAGCATGTTGTCTTGTTTGTTCGAGGTGTCTTATCATTGAGTCTTGTGAGTGTGTGTTCACAAGATCATAGATGCACAAGTTCACTCGTTCACACACTTACTCATTTTTCTGAAACTCTGTCGACCTGGTCACCCTCCAATAACTGGACCTTTGTTGAGCTACAGTGCATAGTATCAACCCTTAATGATCAAGTACTGCTACCCATAATTATGTAGAGATTAAGGTTGCCTCCCAAGTAGTCTGTATTGCGCAATCCTGGAATCAACCCGACTGACTGTAACCTAGAAGAATGCAGAATTTGCTCAACAAGAAATCTCAATCTGCATTGCTTGCAAGCAAACCTATCAAGCTTCCTACTTGTCAACCAGAGAAATTGACCAGGAAGTGACCTTGGGCTTCACTCCTCCAAAGAATTGTGCAAAAGATGCTAGCCTGCCTGCCTCCACCGACTAAAGAAATTTCGTAGCCATGAAGGACAAACACCTCGTGCCTTTCACTATACTATATTTGAAATTTGTGCATTTTTGTTAGCCAGTCCACCTGTCAGCTGACCTACTACTCCTATTGAAAACTTTGTAGTTTTCTTGGACTGTCTTCTAGCTGCCTCACACCCCAATCAACCCAGAAGCTACACAGACATTTCCTACAACCTAGCCTTCTAGTTCTATGTAGTTTTTCCAGCAAGCTCCCATAGCTCGCTACCAACCTCACAAGAGAATCTGCACATTTTTCACTGCTAGTTTCCTCCCTGCTTCCCGCAGTTCCTCGCTGGAAAATTTGCACAGTTCTACCCTCCAGATGAGCCAGATCTTGTATATGGTCACTGTTGTTCCAGACTTCTCATCTCAACCCCCTAGTTACCTCTAAACAATTTTCCTTGATAGTGCCCCAGATCCCTCATCCAATCCTAAAATGTGCTATGCACAACTTTAGAGTCTCGTCCTCTCTCCCAGTCACCTGTACGTGAGAAAGAAAGATGACGCATCATGGTAGACTAGGATATTTCTGGATTTGATGTTGTCTCATCATGAGTGATTGCAGATATAGGTACATGGTTGAGACATGGTGAAACGATGAACATGATGAAGAAGGAGCCCATGCTAGGAGACTTGTTCACAAATGGACGAACATATGAAGCATACCAAGTACCACCGAAGGGGATACATGCCCATGCAACATCAAGTGAACACCAGGACCATTGAAGACTCCGCACACCTTGCCATGTGGAGGTGAGGCTATGATACACCAAGAGTACACTCATCACTTAGGAACATTGCAGCTCGACATGGACACCACCATCAGCATTAACATACCAGCATTGCCATCTCGAGTCATATCATGAGTCATCTCGTCCACATCATTACTCTGGGCCATACTATTGTAATCAATGTAATGTAACGTGGAAGTCCAAGAGACACACATGTAAAGTTGAAGATTCATGTAAGTAAAACAATCATGAGGGAAGTTGAATAGTCACAAGGGTTAGTTTCATCCTTGGCTATATATACCCCTCATTTGTACATGCAAAGGACTTTTCACGTTGGCTCCTCCCACATAGCCTTGAGAGTCTGTAATATTTTCTTTGAGGAGCAAGTAATGGATGCAACACTCCGCTATCGGGGTTAGTGATGTAATGGTGTACGAATGCGTCTTGGAACTTTCTCTTACTTTAGAAGCCTCTTAATAGGCCAACATGTTTTCACACATGTATTGTATTCGTTTGTAAGACTATTCTTTGGATGCTTGTAATTCATGTTGCTTTAACTTGTATTTGATAGTTGAACTATTTCAGTTGCTTTAGTACATATGTTATTGGAAATCTATTGTATCAGTTGTTAATGTTGTCTTGCCCATGTAGACTATTCTGCCAGACACTTGAGAGACTCATTCTCGTAGACTTGTTATAATGATTGTTGCACTTGTGTGGACTATTTTGTTGGGTGTTGTATGTGCTATCTGTTCACTTTGTGTTTGTGACTACCGCATCTGTGTGGACTACTCTACCAGAAGTTGCACATTTCCTACTATGTTGTGTGTATCTAACAGAGTTTGGACTATTCCCTTTTGACTTGAGACTCACTCCCACCCCCTCCCTCTGCAGTGAAAGAACCTCGACACAAGCGACACTAAGCACTCACCAAGCACGTGAACCTCATTGTTCGAAGCCTAAGTAAACCAATCTCATGTGATAACAAGCAAGAGCTAAGGTATTTCATTAATATAATGGAAACTATGTCATCATACCAGATGGGACTCCTACACCAAATAGTCTAAGGTCTAGTTGGGACTTCATATTGGGTGATCCCTTGAATGTTGGTGGGTCTAGCACCATCAACATTTCTGGCACTAGAAAGAGGGCCATATGACAAGATGAGCTCATTGCATCTGGTTTGAATCTCTTACCAAATGGAACATACACAACCGATGCTCCCAAGCTATTTTTCTTATTTCTCCCATAATCAACCATCACTCCATGATGAGCTTCTCAATCAATTGTCCTTGTTAAAGTTTGACGGCAAGGGAAAAAATTCCATAACCAAGCACATTTATGATTTTCTTCATTTCTACGAATCCCATGAAATTGATAGTGAAGAGATTGTTTCCATACTTTTATTCCTCACCCTTGAAGGTCATGCTAATTGGTGGTGTCACACCCTGCCACCTTCTTCCGTCCATTCCCTTCTTCCTCTCCTCAAGGAGCTCCATCAACCTTTCAATAAATATAACCACTAAGATGTTTTTGAAAGAATATATTGTTTAAGAATGAAGCCTAGAAAATCAGTGGAGGACTTTGCTACCTGGTTCCTTCACCTTTGTCATGAAATTCCTGAATATTTTATAGACCTTGACTTCATGAGCCAAGAGTTGAAATGCTTGGTTCATATTTTCCGACATGGTGAACCTCTTGATTTCCCTTCTTCCTTTTCTCTTGTGAATCTTGAGGCCCCTTAGTTTGCAGAGGAGGAGCCCAACACCTGATTTATTCCTTGTCATCCTCCATTTCCGGTCTCACAAAGGGTTCCCCCTCACAGCGGTCGCAAAGCTGAGAAATTGTTGCAGAGGGTGCTCTTTCACTGCAGTCGCAAAGCTGAGACATTGGCGAAGCATGTTCCCAACCCATATTCTTAGCCATCTCCCTCTCCAATGTAGGAAATTATGGAATGGCTCAGAAAGCGTATGGTGAAGACTCATTCCTCCATTCCACAAGGCGACATCACCATTCATGACCCAAGTCTTTAGTTTGATCTGCATCTCTGCCATCCTCCATCATCTACAAGCCATAACTCCTTGTACCATGACTCACTTGATCAATCCACTTCACAATCTAGTTGTTCATATTATCTTAACTATGAAGTTGTTGGCTCAAATTGCAGTCATGTGCAAGGAAGTCACATTACATAGGCAGATGACAAGAATAAAGGTGAAGGCATAATCAATTCCTATTTTATGTTTCAAAATGGTTCACATCAAGACAATGAGCTTCCATTCTTGGTTGATTCTCAATCCACTAATCTTGGTGAAACATCATGCAAAATTAATGCTTTCGACCAACCACCATTATTGGACTGTCATCACTCCCATGCTTCCATATATGGTGATGAACACCCAAACACATAATGTGATATGTTGTTCTCTCATGTCCACTTAACTCAGATCTGTAATTTTCACTAGTCAAAGTATACATCCATATTGAAACTTCATCTTCACCCCACTTGCCCATGTGTCCTACCATCCATAGTGCATCGACATGCATCAGAGATACTTTGTGTTATCTTGTTTCTTCATCCGATGAGTTATATCCTCAATTGACATAAGGAAATGACGTTTTCAATGATGAAAATAGTCTTAATGCACAAGACTCTTCCTACTCACCATCATCTTGTATGTTGCATGAAGACAACTCATCAAGGCAACCTGTTGAAGCTGAAAGGTTTGATAAAGTCTGTGAAATAGATGGTTACCATCCTAAGAGAAGTTTTTAAATCAGCAACAACAATTGTCCTCAAGCCGTGCATCATTTGGTTCACATCTCAAAATGCCATTTTTCAATTTTGGAAAGTTTCGGGATGTGCCAGGGAGTTGAGGCACTTCAACATCTATTGATGGTTATGTCAGGACCTCACTACTCTGGTATGCCCCTCAAACCGAATCAAATTTTGTTTGTCATGCACAATCCATCTATCTACATGGTTGTAATTGATGTGGATCCTCGTGTAAAAAATATTTACTATTCCTAGTGTGATATTTCAAAATTTTAAATTTTCACTAATGATCAAATCCATGAGTCTGCTACAACATTTCGATCTTCACACACTTCTCTTACATCCAATTTTGGGTTGGGAGTGGCTGTCTCTCATGCAATCATGGAACTGTGAAGTTGATCATCTCAAAGACTATCTTTGCCTAGAATCATACTAATCAAATGTTCTCCCTCGTGATCAACTCCTTAGTCTTCCTGTGAATTTTTCACGTCAAATCATCCGGCTCATCACACCAACACACTCATAACTTGGCGAGTCTTGTTATAGGAGGTAAGAAGCTTGGGTCCAACCATGGAACTGTGACCACACTAGGAAACCAATGCTTGTACTCAACCTTCTGCTTTGTGTGTTCAAGCTCATCCAAATAGTAAAAATGGAGAAGGGGAAAATCTAAATGAGAAAACCTATGTCAGAGGTCTTACATGCTTCTCTGAAGGAACAACCTCTTCTACTCTCAATAAGTTGGGATCACTCTTCCACCCCAAAAATAAATAAGTGCCTATATAACCTACCGATTCATTTGTTTTAATGAGGTTGACACAGGAAAAGAACTGTCCTCACACCTGATTCATTTTTTAACGAGGTCGACACAGTAACACGAAATTCCATCAAGACTCCTTGTTTCATTTTTTAACGAGCTTGACATAAGACAAGGAACTATGCTCAAGACTCCTTGTTTCATTTTTTAACGAGGTTGAGACAGGAACAAACTATCCTTGCGTCTCACTGATTATGGCTTCCAACTAGAAGAAAGACATGTCAATGGACACACCTTGATCATGGCTTCCAAGAGGTCTTCATCAGAAGGAAGAATAGTTCTCTGAAAGGAACACATGTCAAGGGACTCAAGAGGGATAAGAACATCGAGTTCAAGAAATCCCATAGAGTTTTCCATGTCAATTACCATATTTAAATCAAAGGAAGATGAGCAAACAATGAGAGGCTCACTTACATTGGTAACTGAAAACATGGGACCAGTTTCCACATAATTAACCCGTGGTGGGGTAAATACCACTTTCGAATCAGGAACATTTAGGGGTGTCAAATTATTGGTAGTTGAAACAAGACTAGGGAACGAAAGCTGGTCTACAGTCACAATATTTCCATTGTGAGGGAAAGACATCACGCGAAAGAGTGTCAATACAACAACTTTCATTGCATAAACATAGTCACACCCAAGGAGTAAATTGAAATCCAAGGGACCTCGAATGACCATAAGATCAATATAGACAATTTTACCGTCCAAAGTAATAGAAAACTTAGGAAGGGTCCCGAACGGTTCACTAATGGTTCTGTTAAAAGCTTTCAGATTCTGCGTAATAGGCACAAGCTGAGGGAAACCCAAAGCTTTCCAAGCAGTTGAGGATAAAATACTAACAGAAGCACCTTCATCTACCTGTGTGCGGTGTATGCCCCTACTACTAGCCTTGACAATGATTTGGAAAGGGATGGAGGAAGGAAGACGAGGTTCTATCAGTCTATTCCAATCAAAGGAAAAGACCTTAGTACTTGGGGGGGGTTCTGTAGAAACAGGTGAAATGCCCCTCGGCATAGAAGAATCTGACGTAACAAGAAGAACCTGAGTGGTATGAAGTTCACTCTCTAAAGGGAGAGTGGGATCGATCGAATGTGAAAGTGAATCGACCACTTGATCAACTAATGGATCATCTACCTGAGTGATATGAGTTTCACTCTCCAATGGAAAAGTGGGATCGACTTTACTTGAAATCAGATCAATCACTCTGTCAGTTGACGGTAGGTTGGGAGAAAGTTTACGGTAACCAGTTGGAAATTCTTGCTGTGGAACAATAAGGTTTTCCAACAATTTTGAGGCTTCATCCATGTGAGGGAAAATGTGAGTTTGATGACTCCCTTTGCATAACTTACAAGGAAACTTAACTTTACCCTTTTTCCCAGGAACCTGACTATCACTTGTTGATGGATCAATGGAAAGTTGATGAGATTTTTCTGACCATACTTCCAAGACTTTTGGAATACCAGGACAATTGATAAGGAAGTGGTCACCCTTACAAAGCCTGCAAGGGTATTTGGGTTTACGATGCATGTCGGAATTTTCCTCAACACAACTAACACTTACAGTTGTGGTTGGTTGGTTGACTTCTTTCTTATCTTGCTTCTTCTTCTTCTTCTTCTTCTTCCCTTTCTTCTTCTTCTTAACCTCTTGGTTACTAGCATTAAGGATTTTACCAAGCGAAGAGGAAGAAATGGAGGAAGAAAAATTAGGCGAAGAAGGTAAAGGGTCAACAGAAGGTTGGTGATGTTGAGATGGTGAACTCTGTTGAGGTGAAGCATTCGGTTGAGGTGGAACAAATGGAGTATTTTGGGCCAAAAAAGTTGAAAATAACCATATCGGTAACCCTATTGTAAATCCAGGTAATGACAAAGTAGCCATGTAAGGAGGACCAACATTTCCAAAGTAAGGAAAAGTACTAGGATTCTCATTAGGAGGGGTTCCTAGGTTGATAAATTCCGGAACATTTGCCATTATATTCAACTTCAGTGAATTTTATTAACAATTTAAAACTAAAATTAACAATTCAAAATTCACACCTAACAATTAAAATTCACAATTCACACCTATGGTCTCTAAAAGGAAGAACAAACAAATGAACACACGCTATCAAATCTAGGAGTGAAACCGCACACAAACAGTAACTTTCCGGACCGAAAACACTAGTTGGTGATGAAATCCAACGTCGCAGAGTTCAATACAGAAAGAGCGGGTGGAACAGTTACCCCAGCAACCTGCTTAATGAATAGACTGGACCAAGTTCCTCCACTTTAACCGTCCCGAGTGAAGTGAACCCCCCAGAAAATCCAAGTGAGTCTAGCCGACGTCTGCTCCAGGTACAGTGGGATCTTCCCACCACCGTCACCTTGGGTAGAATACTAAGATAATGGCCACTAAGGTCACCAACAGCAACAAATACACCTGGGGGAACAGTCTACACTCCGACAGCACGCAAGGGCAGA
>APFE031679871.1:54078-74291 GCA_000404065.3 Pinus taeda | reverse complement strand
AAATATAACATTAAGTGGCAACATCTCTCCCAATGGATCACATTTCTCCCAATAAAGCAACTCTCGGCACAAAAATTATGAAATTAGATGTTTAAATTAAACTTATAAAAAGATACATTATTTTTTAGTTAAAAGAAAATTAATAATACTCCAATGCTATAATGATTTCCATATATATTGTCTATGGCATGGATAATAATATGATTGGTATGATTATAATTTTTTTTTTAGCATATTCTATACATTTATGCCTTAATAATTTCATAAATTTACATCTTGAACCGAATTTTTGATCAGACATTAAAAAACTGCCTAGAAAAGAGATTCCTACGGTCCATTAAATTTTTTCTCTAAAACATATTAGAACTTCATTGCACTTTGATATTCCTTGATGGGTTAAGTGTTCCGATGCCTTTTGCATTTTCTTTGAAAACTATTCCACTAGGTCCTCCCTATAAAATCATAAAGCATTGTAAGTGGTTTCTCAAGTTGTTTCATCTAGTGGTAATTTTTCTTCTCATAAATTCCAACTTTGAATGCATCTTCTATCATGTAGTTCCATGTATTTTTTCTTATCTCTATGAGATTTAGTATATGATCCTGTTGTTATCCTCTTCTGCTATTTTTTCATGTATATGATTAGTCTCCTACATACTTCTAATGGGTAAAAGGCCTAACCCTACTAGTCTTTGCTCGAGAGTGCACAAAAGAAAAAGGGACTTTGAATGATGCTAAATGGGAAGGTATGCCTTAAGTAAAGAATAACTTCACAAAAATACAGACCTGAAGTTTGAGGAATTCAATAATAAAAAACTAAGAAGAGAAGACCTAGATGAAATTGTGGTGAATTAGGAAGAGCCCTTTGCACACACTGATGTGGTTGCCACTATCAGATTGGGTTGTGCATGTCACCAAAAGTTGAGGTTTATAATTTGTATGAGGATGGAAATTGGTTTTGGGAAAATATTAGAGAAAATATACATGCAAAAACTTATTTATTGAGGATGAGGTTTAAGATGTGTGACATAGGAAAATATTAAGGAAAATTTATAGCAGAAAACTTACCTAATAAGAGTGTGATGGTGAAGAAAATATTAAATAAAATTAATTTTTTTATTGATAACGAAGGTGAGGGAAATATTAGAGAAAACTCAAAATTATTTTCTCTAATATTTTTTAATTTTTTAGACCCACCCCACCACCATATGAATAAGTTTTCTCTAATATTCCCCCAACCCTATTGCCCTAGCTAGTGGAATATGGTGCTCAATAATAAGACTCATGTTGATAAGTCAATCGTATTTTATATTAAATAAATAGATTCAAATCATTTAAAAATATATAAAATTAGGTATATTCTATTAAAAGTCATCTTTACTCTAGAATAGGCATTCTAGAATTTATGTTAATTAAAAAATATATGTTGGTGAACATGATTTAAAGTTCAACGAACATTATTTGTCATCTCCAAAATCATATGGATGAAATTAGGAATTTGGAAAGAAAAATTATACAACTTTTCATCTCTTTATGGCCTGGCCAAGTGTTGTGGTGGAAAGATGAGTTATTTCAATTCATATGGGAATTGTTTTATTTCAACTAAGTATTGGTTTGATGAAGAATAATTTCAATTAAGAAACCAACTTTAGGCTTGTAAGTGTTCATCTATGAGGTCATAGGATAATGAAATACTATTGAAGAAGATGGCAATGCAGGAAAAACTAGAATTACACAAACTTCGATGGTTAATATGTTAAATCATTGTCTAGTCAATGGTCAATGATTAATGGACTACTATTTTATGGTCAATGTGATGGATTATTTTTTGATGGTCGATGCACTAAAGTGTTAAATAGTTCATGGAGTGGCAATGGTCAATGGATGATGCACTATATTGTTGGTTTCATCATTGAAGTACTAATGGTTGATGTGATGGATTGTTATTGGAATTATATCCATGTCCTTGTTGATAATAATAATTGAGTTAATCCCCCCTAGTGCGTGCCCAATAACTTGATACTTTCTCTTGAGTTAATATGGATATGTGAAATATTAGTGTAAGTTTGTGTATGCCCCCAAGGAGAAACTCACATAGAATACTTAATGAATGTTGATGGTGAATATCGTGGTGAAGGTATGGTTAGCATGCACAAGTCTCTGGAAGTAGAACCAAATTTTTTGGCTACCTAAAACTCAACCTCCAATTTAATTATGTATGGTTTGATAGATAGGATTCATAACAATTACCTAAATTAGAGGGGAAACTCAAGGTCTTGGCATGTATGTTTAAATTGGTTAGTCATTTGGTGGGATCAACACGGCATGGAATATTAGCAACGAGTTCATTAGTCTTTTGTTGCTTCCTTACCTTTTATCCTCACTTAGTTTTAGAGCATTTTTCTTCTCTATTAAGACTAGGAGCCTCACATATACTTTATGACTAGCTCAATGCATATATACAAAATGACATGTCACTGATCATAGGCTTCATTCTTGATTTAATTTGAAGGTGGAATTTTATGGATGTGACCTCATTAGATCTAAGCTTGGTCTTGGTGGTAATATCTATATTTTCTAGTTCATTCTTCCCTAGTTTTCCAATTTTGCATTCTTTATTAAAGGATTTCTTCATTGAGTCTAGATTTTATTGTTAATTCTTTGGTATTTTTCTACTATTGGTGATTTTTTTCCTGCAACACTCTTACTCCTCCCACTGCTATTTAATTTTGTTGTCACCCCTATTCTTCATGGTTTGACTTTTTAACTCCTAAAATCCTATCTCTCCTCTTTATTTTATTTGTTATCTTACTTCACTATAGTAAGCCCCCCTCTATAATTTTTTTTTGTTTATCCTTTCCCTAGATTTGATCCCCCCGCCCTAGATTTTGGATCATCTCATTTTCACATTACCATTCCTACGACTCAAAGAAGATTATCCTCATGAGATAGACGGGGGAGAGAAAGAAAATATACTCCTCTACAAGTACAAAAGCTAATTTTGCATCTTCCTCTCATCCTCATGTTTAGGTTGGAGCTAATTTATCAAGGGATTGGTATATGGATGTAATTCATGAGATGGTTCAACTAACTATCTTAGAAGTTGAAGAGGAAGATTGATATGAACAAAAATTCATTCATGATTAGAAAGTAGGAAAGGAGGTTATGAGTTGGATACCAGAAATTAACACTTCTACTCAATCTTGACAAACCTCGCATATGAAATTATTTAATCTATATTGCCACATATATGGGAAGATTTCTACCAAGAGATCTAATATTAAAAATTAGATATTGGATTGCATTACAAAGATTTAGATAAAATAGAGAAATTATACAAATGTATCTATTTGGCTAAGAAAATGGCTGAGATGACCTTTAACACTATTGATGAAAACAATGACCCACAACCACCAATCCAAGCGGAATCTCCATTAGGATGACATGATCAAGTGATCTGACATTACTGTTACAATTTTTCATAATGGCATTGGTGTTGTTTTGATGGTTTCCTTGTGGCAATCCATTTTATTAGTTATACTTAGTACTTTAAATGATAGACTTATAGCTTTAGCAATATGTAATGTAAAAAATTTGAGACTTTAATATTTCTATCAGTCTCATTTCTCATGTGGAAGACTAATAAATTTTAACCATCATTAATATATATCATTTTTTACAAACTTATATAAAGTAAAAAAATAGCTAAATAATAATAATAATAAATATGATCCTTCAAAATTAATAGCAATGAATAAGATGTTTCTTTTCATCCACAAGATGGGAATGGTTTAGGAAATTACACTTAAGGTGATAGATACCACAAAAAAATATGCACCAATAATATATTCCCTCGCATTGTTAAACTTCAAAGTATCAACATTATTTTTATTCATACCAAGACCAAGGCTTCCTTCATAAGTCAAGCTTCATTTGTGAGAAAAATATATAAAAATGTAGCAATTAAGGAATGTTGGTCCTGTGTGTCTTTCATATTTAATAGGTCATTCCTTCGATATTTAATAGTTCATTCCTTGCATAGAAATATCAATAAATTTAGAATATTGAATTATTTGTGGGGAAAAATCTTAGTTGATTGATTAACAATATAATACTTTGAACTATGTTCCTATTTTAAATAATTATTTATACTCTATTTAATACAATATTTTTGTGTCTAGATGAAAGAAAAATTGTCTAACAATTATTATGTCATTGTGTGACTTTTTGCAATGGTTCAAAGGCATTATTTTGCAGTCTGTACAAAAGAAATTTCTGGGTTTTACAATGTTAAGCTTTGTTTTTTGTATAAATTTTTTGTCAACATCATCCTACTGCCACACATCCACTACATTGGTTGAGGGATGTCACCAAATACTTTAAAGGCTATGTGTATGAGATATTTTCAATATATGTACGAGATGTATGTGGTCACATGCTAGTTGATCCCTATTCAAAATGAGTTGTCGACATTTATAGTTGCAGACGCCTCGAGACTACATAGATTACTTGTTGATTTCCCTGATCCCGACTAGAAGATGGTAAGCATATCCATCAACTAACTCTAAACTTTGATTTGTTGATGTGTAAGCATTTACAACATTCGGTATGGTTGTGTAATCTTTGACAAGTAAAGCCAAAAATTGGGTGCATTAAGAAGTGGGTCTTGCAGAAAGAGTTCGACAATGAGCAGATTCCTTGTAATGCCTTCGTCTCATATCTACCCAAGTAATTGGCCAACCACAGTAAAAATGTGACGAAAGTTACCATGATATGATTCAACCTCCTAATTGACCTTAAGGAAGTGGAATAGATGGAAACACACCATAAAGACGCTCCACATCAGCAACAAGATTCCTAGGAACCATCCCAACCACTCAAGTAGCCAGCGCCTGGGTCCCATTGAACTTTTAGACCACTAATCCCCTAGAAGCTCCCTTGATATGGACAAGGATGTGCCTTAGGACCTCTAGACACATGCACAACATGGGTATGCCAACGCTAGGGACTTTTATGCTCAGACCTATGCCTGCGACTTCCAGATTTGTGCCACTTTTCAAGCCTAGAATCCAGGACACTGATCAAAAACCCATGTAGCTTTCAAAACCCATAAATTACATTATGACAATACATACGAATCAAAAACTAAATTAGGACTAGTCCTAATTGTTGAGTGATAAAAGTTGTCTTTTTAACTCCTAATTATCTTCACATTAATTGTCAACCCAGGGACGATTTTTTATTTAAAGAGTGTACTCAGTCTGAGGTGGTCACTTGCTCAAGAGTAATGTTTCGCAGTATAGTGCTTAAAATGCAAAAGTAAATGAATGCTGGAAACAAAATCTAATCAGAACAACAAGAAATTGAAATGTTCTGTAACTAAATCATTTACTCAAATAATCATCAGTCGAGGACTCAGTAATGATAACTCTCTCCCCTGTAAAGTGATGCAAATGAAAATCAATCATAGGCAAGATCTCCAATTTGAGAACTTAGACAACTATAGTCAATGTTCTTTGCAGTTGTTGATCTTTAAATCCACACTAAAGAAAATAACTGGAAATGGTTGATCTTACCAAAACAAACTCGCCACAATATCAATTAAAAGATGAAATAAAATCCTTGCAGAAAAGGAACATCGACTAAGTCTATTGGAAAACTGAATAGTAAAGCTTAATCTAATAGAAATTAATTGAACAAGGAAGCTTACTCTAAATGAATTGAACATCAATCTAAAATATAACAGAACAATATATCTAATTAAATGGAAACGCACAGCGACTGTAAACTAAATTGAATCAACAATCTTATCCTCGCAGAATGAACATTAACCACAGGTATAAAGGAATGACAATTGTAGTTATAATTGAACGGTAGTTAAATGAACAACAATAACAGTTGTAAGTGAACTGTAGTTAAATGAATAGAAATAACAACTGTAAATGAAAAACAGAATCTAAATTAGACAATGCAATATTATTTCAAAATGAACAACATGACATTTTAGGTTATGAATAATAATCTTGCTATCCAATTACGATTTCGATATAACAAAGCAATTCGATGAAATGTTCAGAAACAAAAGATTACCAAATAAAGCAAGTTAAGGAAATGCAAAGGAAATCAAACCACACACAATTGTAATTGTAAAATAGTGATACAAGAAGCAAGTGGATCCACCAGGTTCGGGCACTTAGCCACTAGCGAAGCACCGCTGTATTACTTCAGGAGATGCGAAGGAACTACAACTGTTTTTATATATTAATCATTGCATAAACATTATAGTAGTTTCATTCTTTGCTTCAATAACGAGAGTCAACAATAACAGTTACAATTTCTCAATAATAATCCTCCCATTCCTCCTATCCTATGCTATCTATCTCTAGTCTATCTAATGCTCTCTCTAGTCATCCATCATGAATCCTCTTAATCTCCATTATCTCCTTCTCTTCTTTTTGTTCTCATTTAAATACACAAAGAGTAGAGAGAAGTTACAACAGATATGATGACAATATGATTTCTATTACAAAATTGGATTGTTCCCAAAAAATTGATAAACATGATCATATTTGAAATATCTTCCCATCAACATTCAATGAGGAACAGGTCGAATTTGGTGTTGCAGCTGAGATAATTTGGAAAATGGCCACAAAAGTGAATCTGAGAAAAATGTCTTTAGATAACCTTCCGTTTCTCTTAGTATTGAACAAATTTGGAAAACTACTCATTACAAAAGTAACTTGGTCCGTTCTGGACAAAACCCATGTTTTGGATATTCCAGATTCTTCTCCATTTGCCCAAAACGTCCAATGAAAAATTTTCACTTCTTATTCTAGCGAATTTCTGAGTTGACACATTTTATGATGAGCTGGAGATCAAATCTGCAATCTGGAAAATATCTTGGAGGCTAGAATGGTGAACAAATTTATTAATAAACCATCGTTGGTAAAAACATGCATAATAATCAATTTATTAAAAATAAGGTAGAAGAAATAATATTTATCCATAAGAGAATAAATAATTATAAGATGGAATTATATGATAAATCATGATAAATAACATGACAAAGAAGAGTAGAAATGGATGAAACAGGTGTTAAAAAGTGATAATAATAATAACATATTAACGGCCAAACATACCCCCAAATTGAATATATTGCATGTCCTCATGTAACCTAAAGACTCTGTGTTAACCAAGCAATAAATAATTGTTCATCCCACCTTATGAAATGGATAGAACAAATTCTTCCTCAATTACTGAATATTCAATTTTAGCAATCTTGATGAAGGCATAACAATTTTTACATTGAAGTTGAAGTTATGTGTATCTGAAGTTGCAACAAAATATGATATAAGTAACATCAAACTTCAATAACCATTTTCTCAAAAACTACAAACTAGATTTTGCTGAAATTTTGCGAGTAGATTTATACTATATTAATGCTTCTATGATCCAAAAATTAGATCATTTTGATGCATGGATCATGAGACATAAAAAAAATGGTTGTAGGTGATAGTGCATGATTGTCGAAATTTTATGAACTAATTTAACTTAAAATTATCTGGGTTTGTGTATTTTAATGATACGTCTGTGTTTTCCAAAAATCACAAGAATTGAGTTCATAGTTTTAAAAATATGTGGAAATCAATTTTTGCATTGTATAAAAATGAAATTGTATGCCTTAAACGACAAAGAAAATAGAAAACATCCATCATGCGTAGTAATTCCTCCCCCAAACTGAAGAATTAGCATGTCCTATGCAATGCTAGAAAACAATTTGAGGTAGTTGCTACCATCTGTTGAATTATACGCTTGGTGTAAAACAACATGGAATAACGGAGGTGTTGAGAATAAATAAGAATAGCAATGGATGATAAAGAATATTAATGACATGTTCATAAGAAAGAAATGAATGAAAGCAACACTCCCCCAAAACTGAAAGATGATATGCCGCTGAAAAATGGGAAGTGGGAAACATGTGGAATGAAGGATGATAAATAATGCTCAAAATGAATTTTCATGAAGTTCTACTAAATTCGTAATAAATCAGAAAATTATGCTATTTTACCTCAAGTTTTACCCCCAAAAAGAAAAATGTGGAATGACATATGTGGACTAGCATTTGTTGAAGCCGATGTAGGCAGAGTTGGTGCTGAAAGTGATGCAAAAGGTGGAATCTATGCAAGCACATCATGTCTGAACAATTGTTCACATTTGCGAGTTTCTCAAGCCTCTTATGTCAGTTGCAATAGTTTGGTCATGCTGCAAATAGAGTCTCCCCCCATACTTGTTTTTCTCCTCCAAACAAATCATTATTTTGCATACAATGTTCTTGAATCCACAATGCTAGTTTTGAATAACAACAGATAAGATGCATGCAAAAGTTTCAATCAGAAAAAGTTTTGTGTACGTGAAATAGTAATATTTTGCCAAGTCAACAAGTTATCGAAGAGTGCAGTAATCAGATCACATGTTATCCCATAATGCATACATTCCCCCCTCCAATTGGAAAAGGTTTTCCATGACCATAAAGCATATGAAAGGTGTTGAGTGATAAATGGTGTCCTTTTAACTCCTAATTATCTTCACATTAATTGTCAACCTCGGGACGATTTTTTATTTCAAGTGTACTCAGTCTGAGATAGTCACTTGCTCAAGAGTAATGTTTTGCAGTATAGTGCTTAAAATTGCAAAAGTAACCGAATGCTAGAAACAAAATCTAATCGAAACAACAAGAAACTGAAATGTTTTGTAACTAAATCATTTACTCAAACAATCATTAGTCGAGGACTCAATAATGATAACTCGCTCCCCTGTAAACTGATGCAAATGAAAATCAATCATAGGCAAGATCTCCAATCTGAGAACTTAGACAACTACAGTCAATGTTCTTTACAGTTATTTATCTTTCAATCCACACTAAAGAAAATAACTGGAAATGGCAATTCAATTGGAAATGCTTACCAAAACACACTTGTTGCAATATCAATTAAAATATGAAATCAAATCCTTGCAAAAAAAGAACATCAACTAAGTCTATTGGAAAACTGAATAGTAAATCTTAATCTAACATAAATGAATTGAACAACGAAGCTTACCCTAAATGAATTGAACAACAATCTGAAATATAACAAAACAGTAAAGCTAATTAAGTGGAAACACAGAGCGACTGTAAACTAAATTGAATCAACATTCTTATCCTAGCAGAATGAACATTAACCACAGGTATAACGGAATGACAATCACAGCTATAATTGAATGGTAGTTAAATGAAAAACATTCACAATTGTAAGTGAACTGTAGTTAAATGAACAAAAATCGCAACTATAAATGAACAGCAGAATCTGAATTAGACAATGAAATATTATTTCAGAATGAACAACATGACATTTTAGGTTATCAACAATAATCTTGCTATCCAATTACGATTTCGATATAACATAGAAATTCAGTGAAATGTTCAGGAACAGAAGATTACCGAATAAAGTGAGTTAAGAAAATGCAAAGGAAATCAAACCACACACAACTGTAATTGTAAAATAGTGATATGAGAAGCAAGTGGATCCACCAGGGTCAGGCCCTTAGCTGCTAGCAAAGCACCACTGGATTACTTTACGAGATGCGAAGGAACTGCAACTGTTTTAATATATTAAACATTGCATAAACATTACAGTAGTTTCGTTCTCTGCTTCAACAACAAGAGTCAACAGTAATAGTTACAATTTCTCAATAGTAATTCTCCCATTCCTCCTATCCTATCCTATCTATCTCTAATCTATATAATTCTTTCTCTAATCATCCATCATGAATCCTCTTAATCTCCATTATCTCCTTCTCTGATCTTTGTTCTCATTTAAATACATAGAGAGAAAATAGATGTTACAATATATATTATTACAATATAAAAAATTGGATTGTTCTCAACAAATTGATAAACAAGATCATATTTGAAATATCTTCCCATCAGCATTCAATCAGGAACATGTTAAATTTGGTGTTGTAGCTGAGAAAATTTGGGAAATGGCCACAACAGTGAATTTGATAAAAACGCCTTCAGAGAACATTCCGTTTCTCTTAATATGGACCGAAATTTGGTCTGTTCTGGACAAAACCCATGTTTCAAATTTTCTAGATTCTTCTCCATTTGCCCAAAACGTCCAATGAAAAATTGTCACTTCTTATTCCAGCGAATTCCTGAGTTGGCACATTTTATGATGAGCTGGAGATCAAATCTGCAAATCTGGAAAATATCTTGGAGGCTAGAATGGTGAACAAATTTATTAATAAACCATCATTGGTAAAAACATGCATAATAATAAATTTATTAAAAATAAAGGAGAAGAAATAATATTTATTCATAAGAGCATAAATAATTATAAGATGGAATTATATGATAAATCATGATAAATGACATGATAAAGAAGAGTAGAAATGGATGAAACAGGTGCTAAAATGTGATAATAATAATGACATATTAACAACCCAGCACTAATGATCCCCAACTAGGACTGACATTTTGTCGAACACTTGGCATCAATGCAATCTATAGGAAATGAATAGAAGATAGAGAATAAATGACTCATAACTCATATGGAACTTGAAAAGAAGGATCAACGACCTCTTCCCTTAACTGATTTGAAATCAATTATGCCTTCCATTGATTATCCTTTTAGTTACAAGTAAAAACATGAAATAACCATGACAATAACCAATCATATGACCATGCTTATCACCAACATTAAACCATGAAAATAACAATTAGATAGGCAAAGCTGACCAAGTTTTGGAATTCCAGGTACCACATGATCGTAGACATGGTTGAACAAAATCTTTGTTTCATCAAGTCACCCCCATGCCATATTCCAAGTGAATCCAGAGGATAAACCACCTCCACCCTCACCAAATTGTAATCCCATCAAAATCGAGACTAAGATCACAAAACCAAAACCAATCTTGGAATGCCTCCAGACTCCATCACCACCCTTGAGGAATTTTTCGTCTCCTTGTCTCTCAGGATTTAACACAATCTGCAGCAAATCACTAGGCCCTAAAATGATACAACAATCTCTCAGGCTTTACTACAATCCACACCATATCATTAGGCCTTACACTGAGACTCCAACCTCAGGATTTAACATGTATCCTCTAAAAAACGATCAAGGGATTCTCGGGCCTTTGGGAGTTTTCCTAAGACCACCTCCATTCTGTATTTTGAAACCATCTAGAAATTCCAAAGGTAAAAATGGAGAAAACAACCCCATAAAACCATGGCTATCCGAAAGATGGCATGGCTAGGTTAAAAACCATTTTCATAACCCAATAAAACCATGGCACCGATAAGAAGAGAAGCATATACTAACATGCAAAGCCATGCATGTCAAAACCAGCTAGGAAATCACACATACAATATGTTACCTACAAGTATTCCTACTGAAGATGCTTGATTATGCTCTTCCTTGCCTAATATTTTTCTTTCAATTCTTTCCTTTGCTTTGTTTTTCCTCAAATAAAACTCCAAGTGTCCAAAGCTGAGAGAGAGACAAATAATAATGAGAGAGCTCCAAAATCGAACTAACAAAATGTTACAAATGGATACTTCGAAGCCTTTTTATTAATGAGGCCTCTATTTTTTTCATTTTCCACTATTTTCCTTCAATTTACTCCTCACATGCAACATGTGAGATTTCACATTCCTTTACTCCTATTTTCCTTTATTTTAGTAAACAAAAGTGTCAAATATTTCTTTTTTTCTTTTTAGTGCCTTATCCATTGCCTTTCCCAATTTCCCTCAACCTTAAACACATCCAGTGATGCCCGCTGTGATATTTTTTCCAAATGTTCAACCTGGAATAAGTGTCCCTTAACCATGGTATTATTTTTCCTTTATTAAATTTTATTATGTTAACTTTTAACTAGGGGCTATTACACACCCCTGCCCCTTGGGGAGGACCATGCCTGATACTAAACCACACCAAGACCTCAACAAAACCACTGAAAATAAAACATATTTCCCGTGGAGCTTTAAAACTTACCTCGTTGTAGTATTTATAATGAATGACCCACTCAAAAGAAAACCAACATGACAAGATAACAACCATACCACTTATTGGAACTTTATAACTTAGATCATGGTGGTATTTAAATCGATATACATATGTACATATACCAAAACATCACTAAAAAATATGCCAAACATATACAAAACATCAAACCAAAATTGATTTTCTTCCACTGACAAACAAAGAAGGATATATTGCTGACATTCGATCCGCCATATCCCATGTAGTTTCCTCAGGTCCAAAGTGCTTCCACTACACTTTAACTTTCTCTATGGCTTTGCTCCTAAGCATGAGTTGAATCCGCTGAAATATGCACTAAGGCTTCGGCTAGAATTCTCCTTATTTCTCCACCTACATTACAAACCAATCAATAACATGATTAAAATATTTTATATACCTTTTCAGCGATGAAGCATGGAAAACATTGTGGACTTTCACTATTGGAGGTAGTGAAATTCGACACCCCACCAGTCCAATCCTCTCAAGGATCTCAAAAGGAAAATACACATGCTCCCCAACCTGAAACTTCTTGAATGCCATGTACTGGTCTACATAACTCTTCTGTCTATCCTATGTTACCTTTAGATTCTTCTTTATAATCTACAATACCTGTTCCATGTATGCCACCATATCCAGTCCAATAAGTACCCTATTCAATGGATCACTCTAGCTAATGGGAGTATTTCAACTCTGCCCATAGAGTGCCACAAAATGAATTATCCTCAATGACTCACGATAACCATTGTTGTATGCAAACTCAAGTGATGGAATATACTCCTCCCATTTTCTCTGTTGGTGCATTACATACATCCTCATCATGTCCTCCATGACCACGTTGACCCTGTCTATCTACAAATGATAAGCTGTATTGAAGGCCAACTCTCTTCCCAAACTAGCAAATAGTTCCTTCCAAAACTTGGAAGTGAACTTCGCATCCCTATCCGACACGATCTTCTTCAGAACACCATGTAATCTCATGATCTCCCTGGTAAAAACATGTGCTACCTGACTAGATGAATATGTAGTCTTTATTGGAATGAAGTGAGCTACCTTTCTCAACTTGTAAACCATGACCATAATAGAATTATGATGTCTCGCTGTCCTTAGAGGACCTATAATGAAATCCATGGAAATGATCTCCCATTTCCATTTTAGAATCAAAGTAGGCTATAGTGGACCACTTAGATGCTTACATTCTACCTTTACCTATTGATAATCAAAACATCTAGCCATGAACCTTGCCATGAAGCTTCTTCAAATTAGGCCACTAGTAGAATTTATTCCATGTTGTCAACAACTTATGATATCCTAGATGACTTGAGTATGGCTTCATGTGAGATCCCTCAAGATAAGCTTCTTGAGCTCACTCCAATTTGGCATATAGATCCTATCCTTTAATCTCACCAAACCATCTGTCGTGATATGATAGTCTGCATCCTCATCACCTATACTTGTACCTGTACTCTATTGTAACCTATGCATAATCTCCATATCCCTGTCATCACAATGTCCTCACTGCAAGATCCTATCCAGTGACTTCATCCCATAAAAGCTCATAGCTGCTATATGATTCACCTATAACTTCATGTTAAGATCTTCTGCAACTCGATTCTCCTTTCCCTTAATGTATCTAATCTCGAAGTCAAGCTCACTAAGGGTATCCAACAATCTATCTTTCCTAGAATTTAGATCAGCTCATCGAACAAATATCTCAACCCACTATGATCACTCATCAATACAAATCTCCTACCAAGAAGATAATGCCTTCAAATGTTCAAGGCATGAATAATAATTTCCAATTCAAGATAATGAGTCATGTAGTTCTACTCATGCTCGTTCAAATTCTTGGACTCGTAGCACACTACCTATCACTCTTCCATGAGGAATCCACCAAGTCCTCTTTTACATGAATATGTACACAATACAAACTCCTTATCCGAATATGAAATATTAAGGACTAAAGCATTGGTCAATACCTATTTTAGTTTCTCAAAATTAGTTACACATTCTTTTGTCCATTCGAACTTCTTACCCTTCCTCTACAAGGATATCATAGGATATGCAATGCATGAGATGTTCTTGGTGAACCACCTATAGTAACTTGCCAATCCCGTGAATGATCTAACCTCATGCACATTCTTAGGAGCTCGCCACTCCGTGATCGTCCTTATATTTTCTAGATCTACTACTATGCCTTCCTTGAAAACAACATGTCCCAAGTAATTCACCTCTATCTCAAATAAGCTGCACTGGCTAATCTTGGCATACAACTGATCCTCTCTTAGAAATCTCAACACTACTATTGAATTCCCGACATGCTCTTCTTCATTCTTGGATTATATCAAGATGTCATCAATGATTACAATAACACACTTGTCCAAATAAGGACACAACACACTATTCATCAAACAAACAAATGCAGATGGGGCACTAGTCACTAATGTTGCCTTCTTCTTAGCCTACAAATTTATCTGTTTTCCATTGTCATCCAAACACTCAATGGCTTTGTCATAACAATCCACTCTGGTCCTATGAAGTTACAACCAATCCATACCCAAAATCATGCTATAAGGTCGCACCAGAAGTACATTAAAATGTGCTACTATAGGCATACCAATTAACACAAATCCGCAAATTGTTACCGAATTGTGGGCTCTCTTCTTTGTACCTATAGCCAGCTACACCAACCAAGATTCTGCATGCATTTATTTTCTCAAACCACACTTATCCACCAGGTCAGAATTAATATAACTATAATTAGATCTAATATCAATCAAAATGGAAACAACCCGATCACAAAGGTTACCATCCATTTCAATGATAGATTCTTGACGATCTGCCTGCCTACTATCTACAACTAGATAAATCTGAGGAATTAAATGACCAAAATCCTCAAGTGTATGTGCCTCCTAAACACTATATATATGGGTTCTACCACCATGATACTGCAGATAATCCCTCTTATGTTGATCCTTTCCACATATCCAACACTGTAATAGTTCTCTATCATCACCTCTTGTGTACTTCTCTCCATGTCCCTTCTCAGCTATATTGAATTTCTTGTAAGGGACTACATTTTATTTCTCACTTGCACCTTGAGTTCTTCCTCACTTTTGTGGCCATTTTCCTTTAACTTTTTCCTTTCCTTTTAAGTCATGCTTATGCTCAACTTTGAGTTTCGACTACTCATAATAATGTTTCAGCTTTCAGATCACCTCCTCCAAAGATCCAGGTTCATCGAACTCAATGTGGGCTTTGCATGCTACTGGAATTCCACTAATCAATCTATGAACCATGGCCTTCTCCTCCTTGACGTAAGGAACATATCTCAGCAACTCCAAGAACATGCTAGTATATTCATCATCGGTCATGGAACCCATTTGCAACTCATAAAAATCCTTAGCTCTATCATCATAGTACCTTTCTAAAAAATACTCTGTCTTGAAGAGCATCTCAAACTCGTTCTAAGTCAAGTCATATTCCCGAATTCCTTTAACATTCTTCACATCCTCCCACTAGATATTTTATTCCCCTTTAAGACTAAAAGTTATTTTCTTTGCTTTCATGTTCTCTCAATAATTTTGCAATCTAAAGAACTTCCTCATACCAAGAAACCACACCTCTACATCATGTGATTCTTCAAATCTCCATCGAATGTAGGTGGATTTTCTTTCTTAAATTCATTCAAAAAATATCGCTTTCCACTCCTCCTATAAGGATGATAATGATGACAATCATAATTCCTCTCACAACCAAAACTAGAATAGTACCTGCATCTATCACCGCTCCTATCTAGAGTATATAAGGACCTACAATTTCTGATTGTGTCCTCTCCATCTAACCTATAATCACCATGACTCCTGTTTCCATATGCCCCATTAGTTTTTTCCTCTTGCTCATGGCTAGTCCGAAGTGGTCCATGTTGATGCAATTATGACAAAATCAGAAGTATCATTTCATTCACCTTTACCTCTTTCTCCTTTGCCTGTATGATTTTGTCATTTTCTGCTTTGCAACTCCTTATTTTTTCCTTTAAAATTCTCAGTGTCTCTACCAAATCAAAAGAGTTCCAAACATCACGTTGCTCATATGATCCAAAGGGAGAGACTTGGGATTTGTACTCTACCATCTTGCTAGTCATGTTTGGTATTCTTCATGCAAGGTATATCATGTGAGCTAAACCAAATCACAATAAACCAACATACCTTCATATGATTCGGGGAGGACGGCTTGTCTCCAAGATCAACAAAGCAACATAATATATGTATAACATAATCATGATAGAATATAGAAATATTACACATAAGCATGTAAGAATATAACCATCATGCTAGCTAGAGTGCAGTCATCAATGCATGACCTCATGCATCACAACAACCACCACATCCTTGTACATTTGACCGCATGTGGACACTAACGTGCATAAACAACATGTGCCCAATCATACACTCATGATGACACACTTCACAACGATAACATAATCCTTCACATAGCGACATCATTGAAAAAAAACCAACACCATACATATCTAACAAGCATATAAACCACAAATATGATTAACACATTTGCAACCGACATGAATGCATGATCAACACACATCCTATCCAGTCCAAGGGGTGAACCACGCATTGATGCCACTGTGTAATGCCCTCCTCCCACATCTAGCCAAGTAACTAGCAAACCGTGGTAAATATTTTATGAGAAGTTACCATGATATGATTCAACCTCCTAAGTGACCTTAAGGAAGTGAAATCGATGGAAACAACCCATTAAGAGCTTCCACATCAACAACATGACTCCTAGGAACCATCCCAACCACTCAGGTAGCTAACCCTTAGGTCCCACTAAACTTTTAGACCATTGAACCCCTAGATTCTCCCTTGATATGGACAAGGGTGCATTTGAGGACCTTTGGACACATGTACAACATGGGTAGGCTAGTGTCTAAGGACTCTTCTACTCAGACTTGTGCCTGTGACTCTGGGATTTGTGCCACTTTTCAAGCCGAGAATCTAGGACATTGCCTAGAAACCCCTGTAGCTTTTAGAATTCATAAATTACATTACGACAAGACTTACAAATCAAAAAATGACTCCGGGACTAGGCCCGACCATCCCCAATAAAGACTAACAGTATGTCAAACAATTGGCATTAATGTAATCTACAAGAAATGAATACAAGCTAGAGCATAAATGACGGATAACTCATATGGAACTTGACAAGAAGGATCACCACCCTCTTTTTTGACATCATTTAGGTCTTGCATCCATTATCCTTTCATTTACATGTAAGTACATTAAATAACCATGACAATAAATAGTCATATAAGCATGCTTATAGCCAACATCAAAGAATAAAAATGAAAATGATATAACACCCATTAAAGCCACATTTTAACAAGTACAAAAGAAAGAGAACTTAGCTTGTATTATTCATAGGCAAAGCGAAACAAATTCAGGACTTACACGTACCACCCAACTGTAGACATGGCTAAAGCAAATCTTTCTTTCAGCTAGTCAACCCCCGTGCCATATTTTAAGCATGAATGTGGGATCTCATGCATAAAAAAATCCAAAAACAACCAAGGAAATTTAGAGGTTAGACCACCTCCACCCTCACCAACCTTGATCCCACTAAATTCAACATCAAGATCACAAAACCAAACCAAGCTTGGAATGTGTCTCGACTCCATCATTATCCTTGAGGAATTTTTATCTCCTTGTCTCTCAAGATTTAATGCAAACCACACCAGATCACTAGGTCATAAAACGAGAAACCAATCTCTCAAAACTTTACCGCAATCAACACTGGAACACTAGGCCCTAAACCAAGACTCCACCATCAGGCTTTATCATGTATCCCACCAAAAATGGTCAAGGGATTCCTAGGCGTTTGGGAATTTTTCTTAGACCACCTCTGCCGCATATTCTGAAACCATCTGGAAATTCCAAAGCTCAAAACCGAGAAAACAATCCCATCACACCATGTTTATCCAGAAAAAACAAGGCCAGGTTAGAAACCATTGTCATAACCTAGAAAAACTATGTCACCAATAATAAGTGAACCATATACCAACATGCAATGTCATGCATGTCAAAACTAGCTAGGAAATCACACATGCAATATGTTCCCTGCAAGTATTCTTACTAAAGATACTTTATCATGCTCTTCCTTGTTTGATATTTTTCTTTCCTTCCTTTCCTTTTATTTCTTTCTCCTTCCTTGTTCCAAAGCTTGAGGGCTCGAAGAAAACTCTACGTGCCCAAGGGTGTGAGTGAGAGAGATAATAATGAGAGAGCTCCAAAACTGAACTGACAAAAGGTTACAAACTGATCCTCAAAAGCCTTTCTATCAATGAGGCCTCGATTTTATTCATTTTCTATTATTTTCCTTCAATTTCCTCTTCACATGCAACTTGTGACCTTAAATCTTCCTTTTCTCCTATTTTCCTTTATTTTCATAAATAAATGTGCCATACATTTTTTATTTTTATTTTTTAATATCTTAGCCATTGGCATTGGCAATTTCGCTTAGCCATAAAAATATCCAATGATGCCCACTAGGATATCTTTTCCCAACATTCAACTTGGAATAAGTCTTCTTTAACCGTGATATTATTTTTCCTTTATTAACTTTTATTACATGAACTTTTAACTACGGGTTGTTACCCTTCTCTTCACAAGGTTCCACTCTCATCATAAAATATGGTTTTATTAATGAGAACAATTTCATCTGAGAGGAAACCTTCTCAGAAGGAAAACCATAGGGCACAATCATATCTAAGTTTTGGGGATACTTGCTTCTGGGGTTCCGAGACTTATTTTATCGAAGATTCACAACCAAGTTTTTGTGACTTATTTTATCCGAGGAGACTTGCTTCTAGGGTTCTGAGACTTATTTTATCTGAGATCCCTCCGGCAAGGTCGCTCTGTGTGTCCATGTCTTCACATACCAAGAGTGTAACACAAATGCAACTCATGGCCTTAGGAATGCAAGTGTCAATACATTCAACAAGATGTCAACAATTGAAGATAGTGTAGGACCCCTTGAAGTTTTGGTCAAAGGTTAATCTCAAAAAAGAGAAGGTCGTAGTCGCTTACATGTGAGGCCTACTCTCATTCTTATAGACTAGTCTACATTACTATGTAATAAATTGTACATAATAATGGGTCAAGAATAGTATATATCTGTCACACATCAAAGAAACATCTTATGGTTACTGTGTTTTCATTTGTTGTTTTTAGTTTTGAAAGATTTCAATGTCAAAACACTATGTGATATTTAAAGAATTTTTTGTGGAGTAGTGAAAAGAGAATATGTTATAATGTGAAGTGTTAAAATGTACAAGATGTCAAACATAGTTTTTTCCCATGTTATTTGATATTTAAAATATTATCTTAAATAAATTTATAAAAAAATTGTTAAGTTTTTATTAGTTAAATAATATATTTAAATGAATTCAAATTACAAAGACTTCTTTAACACATTTATAAGAAAGAGGATCTTAAATTAATGTGATAAATTCCCATTGGACCGAAATAACTTGATAATTTTAATTATACAATAATCTTAAATACCCTTATCCTTAACATGTAAAACGATAATCATATAAAACATGATTTCACTCTTACCTGAGTTCGGAACACATGCCGAAATAGAACAGAAATGGAAATATTTCAGGTTGTGAATTATCTTTTTGACACTTTTCAGCCTAAGCTCCTAGGTTTTTCCACTGCAAGCGTCAAAGTGTGACATATTAGTAACTCAAGAATCATAAAATCAATGTAGTAATCTGCATTATTTTCAGTCTAGATTTTAAGTATTGATTTGGGTTAAAATTTATAAAAGCATTCAAACCACGCATCTCTATATTGATGTTTTCTCAATTGAGTTTATAAACTCCATTGCAAATTCAAGCATATCTAATGTTACCTAAATTGAGTTTATAGACTCCATTGCAAATTCAAGCCTATGTAATGTTACCTAAGTTAAGATTTTTGAGTGGATATTCTAATCCTTTTGGTTTATATTAAGTTATTTTTATTCAAATATGTTCAATATGCCATACTTTAACCCTTTTTTGAACTTGAACAAACCTATTAAATAGAATTCTGTCAAATTTGTTAGATTACATCAACAAAATCTATTTATACAAAA